>BEXV01000130.1:350619-362382 GCA_003118195.1 Hemicentrotus pulcherrimus
TTTTTTTTTTCCCCCCCCCCTCCCCACCCCAGGGAAAAATCTTTTTCGTATTTCTTGACAGTGGCTCTAAGAGTCAAAATAATTATTTTTGAAGATTGACCATGTTCAAAATGTCTGAGATTGTCCCAGATGGTGATCAGGATATTAATGTTGATGAGTTGTTATGAATGATAATGATGGTGATGATGATGATGGTGATGATGATGATGATGATGATGGTGATGATGATGGTGTTGATGATGATGATGGTGTTGATGATGGTGATGATGATGATGGTGGTGATGATGATGGTGATGATGATGATGATGATGGTGATGATGATGGTGGTGCTTGTGGTGGTGGTATTTAAACCAATGACGATAATGACTCATTACCAAATTGTGTTCATTTTTGTGATTATTCTGTTTTAAACTGATAAGTCTGGACGATAGTATATTTGGTGTTGAGAATTTTTTTTTCTTTCATTCTTTTTCATTATTTTGGGAGTTTTGACATATAATATCCTAACCATTTGTAAAGCCGTTCATATTCTTGTAAAAGAAACAAATTGATTTATCGTTCATTGCAGAAAGTTTGAAACCCATTTTGTTTTTACCATTAACATGTGTTTATTCACGATAACTGGCTTATGATTTGATCAGTATTATGTTTGGAGGACAGAGAATTTTTTTCGGGGATGAACAATAATTCGTGGGTCTATGAAGGCCTACAAAATTAAATTTCCAGTGTGGTAAACCGGTATGCTCTTCGGAACGGTCGAAAATTCAAATTCAATGCCAATGATAAAGGCATTTAAAGAAAAATAGAAATTTCATCCATAATATATTATGCCCACTTCCAAAATCCAACCCCCTCCCACTCCCACTTAATATGCTAAAGAAGTCATTAGCACATGACGAGCTCACGCTTTTAAAAACAAAACGCTCACCTCTTGATCACAAGCGAATGCAGGTTTTATTATTGCCTGAATGTTATAATAAAACAATCTCCCTACTTTATTTATTATTCCAACTTACTTTTGTGTATTTTTGCTTCTCTCCGTTTGTGTATATCCAGCCTCCCTACAGGGCATGAGAGGAGTCGTACACGGCGAGATGGGGGACAGCCCGCCAGCAGGTATGGCTTGTTCAGCAGTGGCGGACCGTAAGAACTTCATGCTTTCTGGAGTAGCTCAGCAGCACACCCACCAACAGCCCCACGCCATACATCAAGCCTCCTATTGATTTTGTGTATACGTGGAAAATAAATATCATGGGATGCACGCGACTGAGACGCCAGCCGCTCTCTCGCTGAAAACCGAGGATTTACCGGGAGCGTGCTAACCGACGATGCCTGAGCTTCACCGTGAGTGCAAGATGGGACTGTCGCACAAAATAGCTGTTGTTTTTCTTTTCCCATTTTTTTTTAGCACAAAGGACATCATTGGAAAAAAACGGTCGAAAGGAAAAGAAAGATTCTATTCACTTTTCATCGTCAATGATGGTAATTTCCTTCGCTCCTTTTTATTTGTTTTCAAGCCTCCAAACCTCAAACAAAATAAGTTACGATACTTTCAATCGCTTTATAATCGCTAATAATTGAGATAATCGCGATATACTCATTTTGCTCGTGTGTGAGCTTTGAAAGACAGGTTGTTATTGCCGGACTAGTTAGTACCATAGATTTTCAATTTGTTTATGAATGAAATGTGCATGAAGATACGAGATCTACAAAATGCCGTATACCTGCAAAACGAACAAAGTAACAATAAATTGCAAACATTCATGGCATGGACCGCGTTTCTTCATTTTCTCAAATTTATCTTGCCAAAGTAAGTGCTTGTATGAAATATTGATAGGTTTTTTTTATGCATTTATAATATCAAGATATTAAGTGAACATTTAGAAACGGTATCTCGTTTGTAAACAAGTCCCGTTTTTTCAATAAAAAAAAAAATCTACCTCCAGCGCGCCCCTCCCATTTTTATGTGAAAAAAAACTAAATTATTTTCGCCGCAGAAATAAAATTGTACCAACATAAAGCATGATAAGGGTAGTGCTACTTATTTGTCTTATTAAGATCCTGGGATACTTTCTCTTTAATATATCTGTTGTGAACGAACTTAATTTTGTTCATGAGAAATTACTGACTAATTTGAACATTTTTCTCTATCAAACCAAAGCAAACGTGATGCCTATTATTTTGAAGTGCGTTGATATTTGAGTAATACTTTATGAGGCGATACCGAAAATGGCTGAAGAATTTACTGCTTTCACAGCGGACATGTAATATAATAATTGATGATGTTTTTATGATACTAAAGAATTATATCATGGTGCAAGAGACAAAGAAGATGTATTTAAACCACTTTTACCTGTAAATATTTCATGACCTCTATTTGTGCATTGATGTGTTTTGTTTGTTCTCTGTTTGTAATCTTTGGTTGAACTTGAAGCTTTAATTGCGTTCGGTTGATTTCAGAAATGATAATTGTTTTCTATATCATTCCGTTAGAGTTGCTGTAAATTTGATCTTGTACATTCTGTTCACGATCGTTGTTCCGTTTCTTGTTTATTTATTTCGACCTACATGTACATGTACGACTAATATACAAAAGGTTTTTAAAAATCGTATTATTTACAAGATTTTTGAAACACGGGATTTTTAAAGAATTCTTTTGAGTCATGATTGTAAGAAGAATTCGTTTGACAATTAAGATCAATATATTCTTTTCCAAAAACAGCAAAGAAATCTTTACGAGGAAAATAGGAATTTTGTGAAAATTCTCCTTAAATCATTGAAGTATCTTATACAACTTAAACATGCTGAACTTGTATATGTTATTTTTCTCTCTCTTTTCAATTAGAGTGCAGTTTGAACTTTGAAGCACATTCTTTTAAAGCAATGTTCCACAAATCGTAAACTAATTTTGATGTTAGTACTTCTCTTTTTGCCGTGGAATAAACAGTACAATCTTATCAGAAGTTGATGCCACTTTGAAATATTCAGTACTCTTTTTTTTTTAAGTACATAAAGACCCCTGACTTTATAATGCTATAATCGAATGAACTGACGAAAGGAAGGAAATTGCATAACCCGATTAACAGAAATATTCGTTTAAATCTAGTCCCAATATTAGATTATTTCTTTTGTAATAGGAAATTATTATGAAAAAACTTAAATATAATCGATATAATGATATTGCCTACGTTATGTTGTTTCGTCCTATCGTGCAAATATTTCAAAATGTGAATTGTTTTTTATGGTATCGACTCCGAAAAGGAAATCTCCTTGTATTTTCCAAAATGATTAAAGCTTTTTTTCTAGTGATTTGCTGACAAAATGAATATAGAATGATATAAAAAATTTTGAAGTTTATTCAAACAGTGTTGAGAGAATACATATTGCACCAGATAAACAAGAAATAGCTACATTTGCATCATAAAAGGTGCAAATGTTTTATGTATTTTCTTTTTGTCATGAAAATCCTACTGTTAGATGATATTGTGTGGTTTTAATTGCTCTTTAGAACTGTGGAGAAATATTGTAAGAAGCAGTAAAAATGTGTCTGGTTGTTTTCGATAAAAGAAAATCTTATCTATTTCAGAACATGAAATTATTGCTGTGGTAGCGTTTTTTCTTTTATTAGAAATGGATTCGGTTTGGTATAAAAGTGTGAAAATAATGTTGTCGTGTGATAACCTGAGTTCAAGTGAAATATGACAATTGAAATTTCCTCTCATTATGTTTCAAAGATAGATAAGATATACCCAAGAATCTTTATTAAAAAAATGAGAGTGTATATTCCATACTATTACAATTCTCTTAAAAATACTAGGTTAAAGGTTAAGACTAGTATTGGAAACGCCCCAATTTAAACAAAAATGAAATGGAAGCTCTTATTACCAATCATGTGAAAAAATATGATTTGACTAATACATGATGAAAAAAAAATTGACGGGAAACCGCCTATACTAAATGATATATTTGCTAAATTAGTTTATCTATTGGTGTGTGATAGATAAAACGCACGTGTCGTGCACGTGTGCGTAGTCCCATATACATCTTTCTGTGTACGGTGCTTGTAACTTTACCAAGACTGGGCCAAATTTCTTATCATTTTGATAATTCCAGAACTTTGCAGTAGGTCTACACACCAATACTTATATGCTAGATGATCAACCTGTTTTGATCGATTCCACAACGTTTCTTTCACAATGCAATTGCATGACCAGAACTGATCTTTATCTTTAAAAGAGGAGTAATTTTGTATCATATCGATTGGGAAATTTTATGTCTAACTGCAATATTTGGTAATTTTCCACCTACAATCATATTAAAGTTTTTTTCTTCAAAAGGGAAAATGAGTTCAATTCTGAAAAATATAAGTAAGGGCACTTTCATAAGCATTTATTTGTTTCCATTTTTCTTTCACAAAAAATTGAGACTACTGTCAAAGGTACAATGATTTGAAAAGATGGAAGACTTGGTAATATGACAAATGGCTGAAATTGATGGGAGTGATGTTCGTGATGATTAGGTGGTGGTAGCAAACAAATCGAAAGTATGGGAGGTGGAAATGAATGAGACTTGAAGAGAAGTTGAGAAAGAGTATAGATGAATATAAAAGGGGACTAAAATGGGAAACAATGGAAGTGGTTTATGAAGGATGACAAGTGTGTTGTACACAACTGTGACCAATATCATGAATGCAAAGCATATACTGGAAAGTGCTTGGAGCCCAGTGGCAGTGTGTAATACAAACATCGCTGCCTTTTCTCCTAAGATCTCGATAAAGATGAAGGTTTTGTGATACTGAATTGATTTCGATTGCAATAGTTTGTGTTCGATATATTATTAAGTAATTCATACCTGTGACCTGGTAACATTGTTCAGATGAGAGAAAAGGATGCTAAGGTAAGTAGTGACTTCAATGTTGGATATACAATTACAGATAATCTGAAAGTTTGAGTGAAAACAGACATTATGAATGATAAAAATTGGGAAAAACTGATCTGATGGATTCCTAAATTTCTTAATATACTATTGTAATTCCAATAAATATAGGTGAATGTAAATCGTCACAAAGCAATGCATTAGCTCTACATACAATTCCAAACATGTAAATGCTGACAGATTTTTAAAAGCCTGTTTTGTGTCTTATTTTCACGGAAAAACGGTTGGGAAAATTCAAAAATTGTTGGGAGAGTTTACTGTTAGAGGGGGTTGACCATTGGCGCCTTCAAATGAAACCATAAATATCTTTGTGGTTTAGGAATTATTCATGGATTTTTTTATTTTTTTTTTGCATATAAGAGGGTGAATACAGTAGAAGGAATATAATAATACCATTTCATACACAAAATATGTCGCAGTGTTTTCATCAACCTTCAACAATGTTAACGGTTCACTAGGGGAATTCATCCTTTGTGATGATTAATATTGAAAATTCGGTAAAACAGTGACTAACTTTCGCTTGAACATAGTAGTATGTGGGTTGAAATGTCATAAATAAAGAGCACTTTCCACTTTGAACCGTGAAATAATTATAATAATAGCACATTACAACGGACAGTGATAATTATGAGCCTATTTGTTTTAATGAATGCGTCTTTGTACGGCTCGCTCAGGCATGCTGCATGTAGGTTGTACCTAATCACCACTCCAATAATGATATTGCTCGTGTATCAGAAAGAGACGAATCCTCTTGTCATTTGACAAGAAAATCTCTCATCATAACGGAAAAGTAAATCATAAAAATTGCTCTCCAGCGTTGACTCGGTGATGATAAGCGCTGCGCCCCCGAGGCCTCTCGCGCATGCGTACACTGAACCAGGAAGAGTTTCCGGTAGTCTCGCTGGCGCCAGATGAGCGGACTATGGGACGCCAAGCGTGGGGGAGCTATTCAAGAACAAAGAATGCTAATCGGTTAAGGAAGAGATAAAACCATTATCTTAACCAACTTTCTAAGGTTAGGACAAGCTCTGATTCGTGTATTTTTAAGCGCCTTACAAGCTGCTATGACCCTTGTTATCACTGAAATGTGGCTCTTGTTATCAGATATTTAGCTGGACGTAATAAAATTGGGTCAACCAACAGAATTTATGGAAGGATAATTATAGAGAGCAAGAAGTTGATTGTGTTGAGCAACAAAAATACTTCTTTATGAATATTATAATCTACTTTAAAGTGACTCGGATACATTGCCTCAGATTCTGAAACAAAATCCTGGATTTAGGTCATGCTGCAATCATTATTATAAACCTTAAGGTCAGTCAGGATTCCCATGACTAAAAGACGGTCGCCTGTTTGATTATCAAGATATTTAATATTGGAAATCGAAATCAATTTTTGCGTTTTAGTCCTAACGGTTGTTGTAACACTACAGTCTATTGGGCAAAATGAGTATGGTAAAACCGGTCACTCAAAGATTGTTTCTTTTTTGAGGCACTTCATGATCATTTTGAAGCGCAATTTTGTATAGGGCTTCAATATTACACCATTATCACATACACTGAAAACACGTAGGGCCATGCATCTCAGAATTAACATTGTTAACGATGAAGGTAAACGCGTAAGTAAAACTGTTTTACCGTTCCAAAGGATTTTCATTTTACAAAGTTTGCAAAAAATGGAGAATAGGGAACTTGGGGTAGTTTGCTCCGACTTGAATGGAGATTCCTTAGCCGAGATTTGTTTCTTTGTTTGAAAACAGAAAATGTATCAGAATTATGTAATTTGTATAAAAATTATTCATGAAATGATATTTGGTAGGTTTAGAAAGTATTTTGTTATGAAAGAATATCATTATAGCTTGAGAAATGCTCATTAAATCTTGGAACCAGTTACTACCAATGAACGTAAAAATTTGTCTTTCTCTGTATTCAAATCATGAGTGATATCAATTTCAATCTTTGAGTTTTACAATATTTTAAGGAGCAGATAATCTTTATATTTCGTGCACTTACATATTTATTTATATAGCTAAAACATATGTCTTTCTCTGTATTCAAATCACGGGCAATATAAATAGTTACTTTGTGAAATGCATTAGACTGTTTGAGTTCTAATTTTTTTTAAATAGTAGATAATATTTATATTTCGTACGCTTAAATATTTATTTATATTACTATAATTATAACAAATAAAAACCGTTGATTTATTTGTATTATTTAGTAATTAGTAGATAGTATTTATATTTCGTACGCTTAAATATTTATTTATATTACTATATCACAAAATAAAAACCGTTGATTTATTTTTATTATTTGTGTTTTTATTTTGACAGGGTAGCCCTTTTAACTATTTAAAAAAAACTGCTCGAACAATGGGCCCTGTATCAACATAATCAAAAACATATTTTCAAAACATATGAACATACATAATTTATAATGAGCACACAAATTAAAGATGTAGAAATGATCGGGGGATGTAATATTTATGTAGGTATTAAGTAAAGGTTTGGAAAGAATGATTGCTGAAAGAGGTAGGGGTGGTATAGTATCTTGGTTTGTACAGTCACATTTTCTCCCTCTTCTTTATACTTATGTTATTTGTTTGTTTTTAATATTGGTATGTTTGTGTTATCTTATAATTGTACACGGACCTGCGAAAGAACAGCTTTTGGCTGTAGTGGGTGCTGTGCAAAAATAATATAAACTGAACTGAACTATACTGAACTCGTTTCGAAATCAATTAGGACATTCCGGTGAATATTCACATTTCCATCCTAGATAACGATAAATGTGTGTTGTTTACTCTTCGAAATCAATTAGGAAATTCCGGTAAATGTTCACATTTCCATCCTAGATAAAAAAAAAATAATAATAATGCGAGTTGTTTACTCCTCTTTATAGGTCATATTTATTGCTTCTCAGAAATCATAAGAGATTATCAGTTTTGCATAAAATGGGTGTCTTCCTTAATAATGTATAAAAGAAGGAAACACACAATTATGTTCCACATCCGGCAGCCATGTTTCTATTTTGAGGACTTGAAGCTCATCCAAAGTGCACACCTTTTCTTTTCCGCAAACACGGTTATCTTGACCGCATACAATCAAAATGAAATGATTTAAATGATGTTCCACATGATGTTTACGTACAGGAAATACTTCTCTTTGGAAGAAAAGAATTGCTTTCCTGATACTTCAAATCAAATTATTTATATTGAGTCTGATGTTATTTTCCGGATAGGTGCCTTTAACAAAATTAACTTTAGAAAAATAAACAAGTGCTCGCATTTTCTTTGTTTTGTTTTTTATTTTGTTTTTTTCGTGACGTCATTGTTTTGTTTGATTTATTTTCATTTTTTTCTATAACCCCAACGATCTAGTGATGTTTTTTAGCGGTAACATTTCCTTCTCTTTTCACGAAAGCATCGCTCCAGAACAAACGTGATCTGACTGGGTTTTGGGGGAGGAAAATATCTTGTTAGATGTCGTAAACCATTTTAATTTATTTTTTCTTTTTCTGATGTGCTGGTGATGATGAACTTGCTCATCGCGTTCACATCGTCTTTAAACGACGGAGGCGCAATTAAACGACCATTTTCGATTGTTCACAATTATCGTTACACCTCTACGAATCGAGACGTCAGGTATATTTCTGTCGCGAGGAGATATGACACAATAATGCATCCGATCGTTGAACTACAGTTCGTTTAAAGAGAAGATTCAGTTCTGATAAATACGGTAAAAATAAACAAAAATTCTTGAGCTTTCTCTTTTTGTAATGTGGGATGATATCACATTAAAAAAAAAAAGAATGTTCGCTGAAGATTAGTGCTCATCAAATCCCCTCATATTTGAAATGCAATTCTGTGTGTATTGCAGTTCCCACTTCTGTATGCAGCGCATGTGATTTTAAGCAAAATTTAGTCAATTAATGTGTTATTATGAACATCGATTCTAATATATTATACTGCAGCCTACAAAATCAACCTTTCCCAGCTGCTTCCAGTTCTCTTGCAGAGTTCAATCGCATCCTTATTTTATAGAAGGTTTCAAAGTATGAGAGGGGCCTTTTTTCAGACAACCCTATGACCCTGGGTATATTCTTCTGCATTCAGCTTCTAAAATGTGACATGCAACATCCAAGGCATCTTTCACATACATGTACAAGACCACACGTAGAGGCGGAGAATTTTATCCCCGTAACGACAAGATAACAGCGATATGAAATCTGTGATGCCTCAATAACAGCCTTAAAGGGGGCATGTCATGACTTGTGTTGCCTACTTTGTCACTTTTTCGACGCTCGAGACACAAGGTCACATATTAAAACAACAACGACAACGCCTAAACGTTGGGTAGAGGTTTCAGACACTTTTTTTAGCATTGACCTAAGTAAGGGGCATTTTTTGTCCGTTTCTGCCATGGCCTGAGCGTCAAGCTCAACTTTGTACAGTGGTGGTGAGCAAATTCTTTTAAAGAGTCAAATACACTAAAGACTGTGAATTAATAACATTTACTCGGAAATGATTAATAAAAAAGGATATTTGGAATTGAGTAAAATGGAGGAGATAGGACTGGTTCGGATTCGCCAGCATGCTTGTCGTTTCTTGTCCGTTTCTTGTTTAGGAGTGAGCGAACAAGAAAAGAATGAATACACCACATGAAAAGTACTGATGTTGCTTTTTATTTACCGTATTTATTGGTTTCCTATCTTTGCTTGCTTGCCAGAGAGTTATCGGGTGAAAAATGACCACGAACGTGATTTTTCTGCTTGACAGAGAACTTTCGGACTTGTTCCCCCTCCCCACCCCTGCCAGAGAATCCTTGATAATGGCTGGCCAAAACCTTCTTCTGCCCCTCAGTACCCCTAAATAGTGAAAAACCTGCATGGGGGCTCACTGAAAGGGAATATTTTTTCTTTAAAGACATAGACATCACTTGGTTTCTATTATTTATACCGTAGTGCAGTTACGAATGTTTTCACCTTTTAAAAAAGTGTCATCAACGAAGAGAACGAGATATGGAAGAGATTTAGTATTCAGATTAACTAAATTAATTAACTACTTAATCGAAAATGCTTTTGATACAGCATAAAAACCACATCGTTTTATTTAACTGTTGTCATGTATACATGCTATAAAGGACATTTTCACATCAGATTCATTATCATGATAAGAAAAAAGGCGTCGTCACATATATTTGCAAGGGTGCACTTCCCAGAAAGGGAGTATAAATAACCTTCTTTATAAGGTCACTGGTGATGACGTAAAGAGGCTACGATCTTCTTGAATATGAATGCGTTTTGTTTATGTTGGAGGCATATAAATTTTAATAGGAAAATATGACACTTTTAGTATGAAAGTGGTACTTTCTAAACATGATATATTGGCTCTTTCTATATATAATAAGAAAACATGAATTTGCTTGACAATTAGAAATTGAAAAAGCACTCTTTTATTGCTTTGAATTTTTGGGGCACTAGTTTGGCCGGCGGCCGCCCCTTCTTTGTGATAATTTCCTTCGTCGCCTAAATATATTTAGTGTATTTTCGCTCTTTTCAATCCATATAGGATATATCTACAGTCCTCCATCCATCTCAATCTCTCCATCCCTCCCTTTCTCTCGATCCATTCTTCCAATCGTCGTAAGTCAAATCCAAAATGGACCAGATGACAGATTGCTAGTCCGCCCCAACTAATTATTTGACTTTAAGTCCAGCCTCGCCGGATTCAGGCTTAGCACGCAAGTGAGAAGGGACGAACGCTCAGGCCTAGGCTTCGAGCAGACGACCGTGACGGGTTTCATCCATCCATCAGGGGCGCTTGTCGAGGATTTGGCGCGATGCGAGTGGTGCGAACAGAAGTGTGTGTCGCCTCGAATTCAGTCCGATATGAACATAGCTAGGAACAACAAAAAAGAAAGTATGAAATGGAGGAAAATGCTAAAAACTTCAAACTAAACCCTTTTTTTTTTCTCGAAAGGAAGGGGCCTCAAAAAACGCGTTCAATGCAGGGCTGCCAATCCTTTTTTAGGACATAGGGAGACCGGGCAAAACACATACATTTGATTACTGGTTATTTAAGATCCTTTAACTATTGAGGGGAAGCGCCCTAGAATCGGTACCCCGATTTTTATACTGTAAAAACTATAAGAAATAGTGATGCGAGTCAAGCCTTTGAAACTTTAGTCAAGACTTATGTTATGAGGTACTGCACTAAGTATCTACACAGGAGCGGAATGTTGGCACAATTTGTTGTTGAGTTCAGCGTTTTTTTGGCAATCAATCAGATTTGTCTATTATCACCAACTTTTTAAATAAATTAATTTTCCCTGTTATCATGATTTTTCTTGTTGGCGTCCCTGTATTTTGTCAGGGTTTTTATTAATGATATCAATATTTTGTTATCATGCCAGGTTACTAAATCCATTCCCCTCACCTTTCAGAACCCATTTTTGCGTAAGTTAATGTGCCCCTGTGGTTTTTGTGTACCCCTAAAAACATGTCATGCCCAAAATTATGCGGAAAACGCGAAGCTGTAGGCCTATCACTTGTGAACAAGCTCGGAGGATCAGTGAGAGTCATGATGATGACGTCACACATGTCACTTGACAGCTCGATAGAGTGAAGGGGACAATTTAGGAGCAAGGATGAGAGTGGACTCGGACTTGAGATGCTCATGCGTGAAGAAGAACAAAAGATGATGAACGATGACTGGACATGACACATCTGCCATTTTGCACGATTCACGTAGTAGTCAGAAGATAGTATCACCGGCGTAGGCGGGGAAGCGGGGGGGGGGGGGGGGGGGGGCCCGGTTTTGGGGGCCCCC
>BEXV01000130.1:376583-394106 GCA_003118195.1 Hemicentrotus pulcherrimus
ATGATGGCTAGGCAATGGCATATAGCCATATGAGTTGTAAGAAAGTTTATGTCATTATAGAAGGATAAAATAGTAACACGAAAGCTATCCTATGTATAATAAAGACGAGACAAATCATTAGCTTTGCATAGCTTTTATACATTATAAGGTGGTGATATGTAATTATTATTATTATAAATACATTACAAATTAATTTGTGGAAGGGATGCTATCGATTTGTTATATTTTTTATTCTATCCATTGTACTTTTTATTGATTTTTTAGGACGGCAACTTCATAAGCCCTCCCCCATTCAGTAATACAGTGAAATACAGAAAAGCAAACTGATACAATAGGTTTTTAACTTAAATTATCCGGATAAAACAGTGACAAAATGTGAAAGACACGTTTCCTGTGCCAATTTTACATTTCTCTATATTTTTTAAACTTTCAAGGGATCGGAATTTTCTACTGTCATCTCTTTCTTGGTAAAATAGTATAATCCTTTTCTTGGTACAGTATTATAATCTTTTTGAATTAAATGAAAAAAAGTACTGTAATCTTTTTCTTGGTACTATGTATGATCTTTTTTAATGAAATAAATAAAGAACATGTTCGACCCGCGGCCCCAGTTCAATTTTGTGTTATAGCGCCATCTATGTTTAAATTTTGTCAGCTGTTTTATTGTCGATTCATTTCAACTTGCTTCTCAGACGTCAGACCCACACGTGCAAAAATCAGTGTGTGAAAAATTGGCATTGTAAACCGTCACTAAAATAGCTGTTAATAATGTCTGCGCCGACAATTGAAATAAAGAAAGTGGTTGTTCATCCACTAGTGCTTCTAAGCGTCGTTGATCATTTCAACAGGATACGAAATCAAAGAAGAGTCGTCGGGGTTTTGCTGGGATCGTGGAGACAGGGAGTGTGCGACATTGCAAATTGTTTCGCAGGTAAACAATCACATTTAGAAAACTGGATTTAGAATTTTAGATGGATCAAATAAATTGTTAAGAAATCAAAAATAATGTTATTAGCATTCAATATGTATATTGTTATTGTAGTTCAATGTAATATTCACTAATATTTTAACGAAATGTCTTGAGTAACAACATTCTTCCAACAACAACAAAAAAATCTTTGTTTCTTGATTTGAGATGAGAGATGAGATTTTAAAATGTAGACTATAAATATAATGAAATAGAGTCTGACAATGCTGACTTGACATCCTTGAGTTTTATTTAGTTACCTGCCTTCACTGGCTCTAATCTTATATGAGAACAAATCAACAAATGCACAATTTAAAATGTTAAAAAGAGTCTAGTATTACACTCTTTCTTTCTTTCTCCCACTTGCTCTCTCCTCAGTTCCATTTGATGAAGATGACAAAGATACATCTGTGTGGTTCTTGGATCATGATTACCTGGAGAACATGCACACGATGTTCAAGAAAGTCAATGGTAAGCTGAAGATCACTTCAGGACAGAGATTTTACAGATGCTAAATCAAATCAGTTTTTCCACTTTAAATTGGCAACACTGAACATTTGATTGTTCTTTTATTGCTCATCTAACAGAAATGAAAATGATACAATAAAAATTTGTATAAATGAAACTAATGTCAATCATAGCAACTGTAGCTAATGATTGCCTCACATGGTGAGTTTTGAATCTTGAACCTGAAATAGTAGTCCCTTGCTCCTACAAGTCCTAGAAGCTATCCTGGGATGATAGGCTTGCAGCAAAATCAGGTGGAAATTGGATTGTCAGATGGTGGGCTTCTTTACCAACAGAAAAATATATGTTTAAAAATGAAGGGGAGAAAATGACAAAACTACTTTTACATGTACATTTCTACATTAAAGCACACATAGGAGCATTACTATCCTGGCTGTGTAGTAAAAGCTGTGCTTTTGATTCTCAACATTTCAAACACTACTGTACAAAACCCAACTGATTTCACTCAAAATCAGAACTTTAGTGACGATTGATGACACCTAAATAGCAGTAAAATACATTTTTTAAAACTTACTGATGTTAAAAAGAATAATTTAAAAATTCAAATTGTAAGTCTAGTGTCAAACTTTGCTTACAGCTGCATCGACATGATTGTGTAGAGTCTATGCGATATTGTGTGGTGTGTGTATTTGTGTACATGTATGGGTATAATAATACCTGCCTCACAGCATGTATGCAGTGCTAGAGGTCAATACGCATTGGCATTGACTCTCTATGCTTTGCTGGAGTGCATTAAAGTAGCATCAGCATTTCTACGTGAAGGTTTTATCAGTATCAAACATTGATGAAAATACTAGTACCTAATTATATAGATACTTTTACATGTATGACAGCCCACACATTTCAGGCATGGTAGTCATCGTACTCGATCCGATCCACCCTTTATAATGACAACGCTTGAAGCAATTATAATAAGAGGCTACAAGTAACGTCATCATCATAGCTGTTAAATTGTGGATTTGTAATACTTTTGTTAATTTTTTTTCTTCACGTTCTCCCATCTAGCAAGGGAAAAGATTGTAGGATGGTACCATACAGGTCCCAAGCTTCATCAGAATGACATTGCAATCAATGAACTCATCAGGAAATACTGCCCGAACTCTGTAAGTGTGTGTCTCCGTATTCTGGTAAAGTAGTCATTTGTCATCTAAGACAGAACCATAAACATTGTTAGTATACAACAGTGTGTGATACATTAATTGGCTTGCGTTGCTTCAAGGATAGAGGAACTGTTGTTTTAATAATATATGTATAAAAGTGTACATGTTCCTCCGATTTGACATTTTTACGGAAATCCGCTTTTTTGTAGCAATGATGTGTCAATTTGTGTCAATCAATGTATCAAACAATAAATGTGATCATGAACCTTACACTCTGAAATGATAAGTATACTGACAATTCTAGCATGAAGTTGTTAGTTTAACCTAATTTGCTTCAATTAGCCAAGTAAATAATTGCAGACAACTCTAACCTTAATGAGTTATTGGCTGTATATGTACATGTAGCTATATAAATCCAACACTGTTTTGTTTTTAAATTTTGATGAAATGTTAATTATATGTCTTTCTGTATTTGTTCCTCGAAAGGTATTATGTATCATAGATGCAAAACCTAAGGAAATTGGATTACCTACAGAGGCTTACTATGCAGTAGAAGAAGTACATGATGTAAGTACATACTGTTACCAATCTTAACTATTGTTTATCATAATTATATACACACATATTCATGATTATGTAAATGTAGGCATTGATTATGAGTAAGTAAATGGGAGATTAAATAAACCACCACAGTCAGGGGGAAATCTTAGTTTTTGTCTCGCCTGCGTAGCAAAAAGCGAGACATAGACGCCACTTTTCCGGTGACAGCGGCGGCGGCGTCAACATCAAAAACTTAACCTAAGGTTAAGTTTTTGAATTGTTAATATAATCTTGAAAGTATAAGTTCTTAGTCAATGAAACTTGGACTATTATCAAGTCTCCCCAATCATGTGAGTACAATTTCAGGTCACTAAGTTAAGGTCAAAGGTCATTTTAGGTCAACAAACTTAGACTTTGTTGTAGCATCAACATCAAGATTTTGAATTTTTAGCATATTTCCAAAATTGTTTGTTCAAATTCAATGAAACTTGTACCCAAGGGTTATCAAGTATCACAAATCATATGACATGAATTCCAGGTCACAAAGTCAAGGTCAAAGGGCATTTTACATGTATGTCAGTATGTGAGGATAACAAAAAATAAATAATTTGTTGTTATTTTTTCATGTTCCATTAAAGTTATTAATCTTGGTACAAATTATAGTAAATAATTCTTCAGATGACTCTTGGTCAATGTTCACTTCAAAATGATGGGGGGGAGGGGGGCTGCTAATGGGCCACCCTGCCTATGAATAATGTCCCAACCTTAATTTTTTCGTCATATTGAATTGCGTAATGCAGGCGAGACCGCTGAGAGCGTTTCCCTTGTTTGTTAATATTTTCCTGCTTTGAGTGGATTATGTGTTGTTTGAGGTGAGAGGGATAATAAGTAGAACCTGTAACATAACATGTAGAACCCCTTCTCGTTGTAATTTAATCAAACACTCTTACATGTACACTTGTACATATTTTATATTTTGTTCCTTTAATCGAGGGACATACATGTATTTAGAGACACATAATTTGTCAATTTGAAGCCAGAAAGACATTAACTTACATTAGTTGCACACATTGTTAACTCCCTTCTGACTCTAAACAGAGGAAGTATAGTCTAGTCTTAAAGTCACATGTCATAATATCTGGAGAACAAATTACATGTTGTGTTTTTTTTGCCATGGACCAGTGATGGCCTGGTGGTAGAGTTACTGCCCGGCAAGCAGTAGATGCAGGTTCAAGTCCCGCTGGTTCTAAGATTTTTTTCTGACTTGTTTTTTCAATACAGATCGATCAATCGATATTATTTACTGGGTGTAAGCCACAAATATGTTTAAATAATTATATAAATTACATGTACATGACTAGTTTGGGGTATGTTATTATATTTTTTTATTTTTTAAAGTTATTCAATTCTTTAATAATACCTAGAAGTTGTACGCTTAAATATTGTCAGTGAGCATCCTAGTTTTCTGTGAACCATTTGAAAAGGCTGAACTTTACATTGTTTTTCATTAAATGTTTATATTTCTCAATCGATTCAAATTTGTGGAAACAAAAATTGAAAAACAACTACGACTGTTAACAATCACAGAGAGTTGACTGTAAACGTAATTTCTTCTTTGTGGGGTGTTATTCGGATTCAGCTCCCAATGCAAAGTTGGGCTGGAAAGCAAAATCATAACAGAATTCATTCACCATTTTGGTACTATAAAAGATAATGAGAGGGAAAAAATGATCCTATTGATCATATTGTCTGTAATTTTCAAAAGTCAGAACACAAATGGCAAGGTCTCTGAGCACATATCAGTTTCATGAATGGAAAAAACATGGGTAGAAGATATGTATTTAACCTTATCTTTTTCATCTAATTTCTATCATGATATTTAAGGATGGAACACCAACATGTAAGACGTTCGAACACATCCCAAGTGAGATGGGTGCAGAGGAAGCAGAAGAAGTAGGAGTAGAACATCTACTTAGGTAAGAAATTGTTCAGAAAAATTAAAGGTGCGATGGCTCAGTGGTAGAGCAGTGGTCTCGTAACTGGGAGGTCCAGGTTCGAAACCAAGTCGATGGGCCAGTGCCCTTTGGTAAGGCATTAATCCCCATTACCAGGTCTCTCGGAGAAGGACTTATAGTCGTCGATCAAAACATTTAATGCACTTTGAATTGCATACTTTTCATCATGTCAATCAGATTGGTTATTTTTGTGAAATTACATGCAGAAGCTCAGTGTCAGTATCTGCTAAACAATACTGATGATTTAATTGTTGGTACATGACAAAGGAATGAATAGTCTAAATAATTGAAATGACAACATATTGTCATGTAATGCCCGACTGAAATATGTAGAAATGAACAATACATGTAGGGGTAGCTTATTCAAAATGTTACATGAAGATATCTATTTTTCAATATTACTAACAATCTCCTTGGCATATAGGAATGATTGCTGCGGTTAACAACTTCACATTATATGATCAATATGCTGTTCTCCTTCTTTAGAGATATTAAAGACACAAGCGTAGGAACATTATCACAGAGGATCACCGCCCAGCTGTTAGGTTTGAAGGGGCTGCAATCCCAGATTCAACACATCAGTGGTTACTTACAGAAGGTAGCAGCCGGAGAGTTACCCATCAACCATACCATCATTTATCAATTACAGGTCAGTAGTTAGTAGTACTTCATGGATCTATAGATACCCTGTAGGATCGCTTGGGGAAACAGGCTGTACCTTGGTAGCCTGTAAGTACTGGATTTAAAATGACATATATAGTCTATTGCATAAATCTGCCTTACAATGGTTTGGTCAGGTAGTTTCAATAGCTATGCTAACCCGTTGACCGCTGAATTCACTCATTGCCATAGGCTTAATACAGGGGCTACCCGGTTCCGATAGGCAATGTGTTAAAGTAGATACCGGTATTCATTGATTTTAAAAATTAACTTTATTTTCATAATTGCAAAGTTGAAACTTTGATTCGACAAGGTTATCAAAATTCAATGCTTTAGAAGTAATGATTATTATAAATTACAAAACGCTTAAATACAGCCCCGGCATAGCACCTGAAGAGCTGTCCAGAAGCTGCTGAGATGTGTGAGATCACAGTATGGACATGATTTGCACAAGCAGACGATGATTCATGACATCTCACACATTTTCAGTGCATGTGTTTTCATCTTTTGAGTTCTTTCTCTAACTTCACTACCATCAGGCTAAATGTATAATCTATTGCCTTACTCTAAACCCGCGCATAGTTTTATTTTGATGACAAATGCAGCGATACAAAAATAAAGGAATCTGTCGTTTGTAAACAAAATAAGACACCATTGTAAATTCAGCTACACACACCGCGGTATGTTCGGCGTTTCAAGAGGGAACAAATGCCGTCCTTAATATCATTCCGGGGTTTTTTCAATTTGAAAGACTGGTTTCTTTGATTGTTGATTAACCCATATCCTGTGTATTTACAAGCAAAAGATTTTAGTTATCAGAATCGGGTCATATCCCCTTTTGAATGGTTTGACATGCCATTACATTTAAATACACTAAACTCATTATAATTTAACAAATAATAGCTTTGCAATTATGTTTATTCTTTATGGGATGTCATCTGCTTGGGCAGTATTGGTCAATATAGTGACGTCATTTAAACATCGTTAATTTTCCGGCGAATCTCTCGTATATAGCGTATATCCCAGCTGCTATGGAGGTGGTTGTATTTGTATTTTTATAAATCACCAGATATGTAGTTGACCTAAAACTTGTACGATGGCCATCTGTTAGCTTACCAGTTTGTAGTGATACATTAGTTGACATATTTGTGATTTTCTTTGAATTTCACCTTTAACATTTGTCCACAGCCCTGATAGTTCAAACCTTGTGCGAAAGAGGTTGTGTCTGCGAAATCATGAATACCGGTATTTGCCCAGTTTTCTTTTGTGAAGAACTGTGGTACTATTGGCATCTAGATCTTATTACTTTTCTTTGGATATCATCCTTGTTGATGCTGTTTAAAAACTGGTGTGCATTGCTAATTGTCAGAAATGGTAATAATCCTGGATGTATTGTTCAGATGCACAAATGGCCTTGATTATGCTGTTTTTTGTCATGGTGATTGTAAAATATCACAAATTCATACAATCCTTTGCATTAACAACTCCCTGGCAGGTCATCAGTTCTGTATGTCATTAGGAATTACCCTCTTTGTGATTTGTACAACCTAATGTATGTCTACTGTATGCCTTCTTTCTGCCACCCCTGTTCTCTAACCACCCCTAGAATATATCAGTGAGTTTGGCGAGTCATTGTAATTTTCATCATAGCATACTATACAACATATATGTTATGATATTCTTTTATATGTCATCAAGGTTAGGCTTTCAATTTTGCAATCATTCCTTTTTCCCTGATCTCTGCCCCACCCCCAGGATGTATTCAACCTCCTCCCGGACGTGAACCTCAACGACTTTGTCAAGTCCTTGACCACCAAGACCAACGACCAGATGCTGGTGGTCTATCTGGCCTCCCTCATTCGCTCCATCCTCGCTCTACACAACCTCATCAACAACAAGATCCAGAACAGGGATCTTGAGAAGCAGGAGGGCAAGAAGAAAGAAGAGAAGAAGGATGAGAAAAAGGACGACAAGGAGAAGAAGGATGATAAGGACAAGAAGGATGATAAGAACAACAAGAGTAAAGACAAGAAGGATTCAAAATCTAAGGATAAAAAGTAAAAATGTGAGGTGACAGCTGTTAAATGGACTTGAAAGGCAGGCTCCTTGTTGGAGCATACCCAGAGCCATAGTGAGATATCGAGGGGTCAGTGACACAAAGACGTAACTCCATTTTGGCCATTTTTAGAAAAAGTGGTTTGTGTGTCACTGAGCACTTGGGCCTTAAGGAGTTGAGTCTATGTTTCACCAGCCATTGACTTCAATGGGGTGTTGGGTGGAGTTAAGTCTTTGTGTTTCCTGGAAAGCCCGCATTTTTCTGAACATTTTGATATCAAATACTCATTCTGGCATAATATGGAGTTACGTCTTTATGTCACTGAACCCCTGATATGTTCATAGGAGGATTTTCGTACAAAGGACAGCCTTGATATTTGATCGAGATGTAATGGATGCTTTGAAAACATGAGAATAATTTTCTTTAATTTAGTGTTTTTTCAGACAAAACTTCCTAAACCTAAATGACTTGATGCACTTTTGATTGCAGGTTTACAATGGAAACAAAAATGAATTTAAGTGCATTTAAACTCGGCTTCTGAATGAATGCAACCTTTGTGCTATTTTTGCTCCCTAAAAAGCTTGATCCCCCCCAAAAAAAATAACTTGATAAAATAAAATTGTTTCAACACATGAACACATATGTAGAAGGATGGGAGGGCCAAAACAAGAAGGAACAAATGTATAATGTCTGAGGGCATTTGTACATGAAGTTCTTATATGTTGGTGTACGTGTTTATTTTGAAGTTTAAATGTATAACAGGTATACATGAATTACTATTGCAAATTGATATTTAGAAGAAAAAACATAATTGCTTATTATTTAACTTACCGGTATAGGTTAACATTTTTTCTACATTCCATTACATCAATATCAAATACATGATACTTAGACGAATAACCGTTTGACAGTCATTTAATTAGAATACGTTCAAACAGGTCTATCCATAAAAATTAGGGGCAAAAAAACATCCTAAAGCCTTTTCAAACCATCATTCTTCTAAAATTGCATGTCAACAATTTTGGCATTAAAACTCTTTGTTTAAATCATCCCAACCAATTTCAAATTTGATGCTTATATGGTGTCTTCCCTATTTATATGCATCTGTTTCGCTCTTTGAATAAGTGACTGTTTATGTAAATGAGCTCAGGTATGAAAGAGATGGCATCAACTATTGTGCTCTGGTCAAAATTTACCTACAATCATTGCTAAAAGCAAAAGGTGTACCACTTCTATTCTTCTCTAATTCAATTCAACATTACAAGCTTTTGAGTTATAGAAGCCTATTGAATAGCTAAATTACAGTAATCGCATTATGAAAGAGGACAAATGTCGTATCACGTAAGATTTCAGACTTGATTTATTGCATCAAGTTTGGAGAGAGTAAGGGTTAGCTTTATAAGCCTGACCCAGATTTGTATTTATAGTAAGTTTGCTATCGTTCAATTTTTGTGTCTTATGTCTGTTATGTTTATGTTTTGTTACAAAACAATAAAATTCAACAAAGGTACATAGCTATTTTTGTGTGTATATTCAATTTGGTTGTGTAACACTGTAGAGGTCATTGATTTATCCCTTTTGCTTTTACTCATTATGCCTGAATATGTGGAATGTTTGAGATTGTGTAGAATATGTAACATTGCTCGTAATCGAAGATTATTTTTTTGAAAGAATTCGTGATGTATTCACAATCACATGTGATGTGCTATTAAAGCTAAACTTTAGTACTGGTAATGCGATTGCATTGTGAAAGAAAAGGTGTGGAAAGGATCAGAAACAGTTGATCATGTAACATGTAAGTATTGGTGGGCACTGCAAGGGTCTGGAGTCATCAAAATCATAATAAATTTGACCGAGTCTTGGTAAGCACTGTACACAGTATGGGACAACACACATGGTGTCCAGGTTGGTACTACCTTAATTTTCTTGTCTTTCTATGCTCATTACTCAGCCAGTATACATTTTCTTCCAAAATTGTTTGGCACATGTTATTTATTCGTAATCTGGAACATTCAGCGTAAGTTTCGTTTGATTCTGTGAAAATTAATTTTCTTTTTTTTACCAGTACTGGAGTTTCTGATTTTTTCAGCCAATCCTCCCTCCATATATCTATATAAATATAGATGTGATCGAAAAATATTAAACTCCAGGGAATACTTTTCAGCTCAACAGGTGCTCATAACTATTTCACACACACTTTTGTGTGGAACAGCACAAGTAGCTCAGTGCACAAACTACTGATTATCTCCCCCATTTGCCTGGTAGAGCATATGGTCACATCAACATTTGTTTTTGTTTTGAAATGGCTAGTATATTGCATTGCATTGCACTTCTCCTTCATTTCTTTGAATACCCACTCCCTGCATCTTATATCCTTTTAATTTGTTCCTCAACCATCAGCCATCTCTCCCTATCACCTTTCTTTGCCACCCTACCACTATGTTTTTACCATTCTTTTTTCTTCTTCTTCCATTCATTTTCACCAAACAGTTTCCTAACTAGAAGAGATGGCAAATTGCATTGATTTGTGATAAAGTGGAAATTCTTTTCCAGGCAATGGACAATATTCAGATTAGTTTGCAGTTGCCTGCTGCATTGTTTACCTAGCACCTGAAAGTTATGCAAGAGGTTTATAATGTAAAATCTGACAATAGGCCACTTCGTAGTTGACTTTGGTACAAATGACCCCCAAATATCCACAGATCTTTTACATACGGAGATGTCCTATTTTGTACATTTTATAATAATCACCGCCAGTTTGTTTGCCTTTTTGTAAAGAATACTACTAACTGTGTATCAGAGAATGTGCCTTCAGTGCCAAAATGAATGATAATGAACTTCACGAGCACAAATCTAGTATTTGTCTCAATGAGTTTTACAATTTTCCTTTTTTGTACAAATGACTGTATCTGCCCTTGAGCAGATTGCTTGTAAACAAACTGGCTTAAATGACTGTATCTGCCCTTGAGCAGATTGCTTGTAAACAAACTGGCTTACTCTCAGAAACATTACAAGTCTAAATACAGCAAGCGCGCTCTCAAATTCAAAATGTTAAAGTAATTTGTGAGGAGACTTGACAACATATTCAGATAAAACATAGAGTTGTGGGCCTTGATGTCAAATGCTTATTTTCATTGAGCTCATTAATCAAATTTGAATGTCTCTTTTTTTTTGAAGGGGNGGGTGGGTGGTGACTGCTCCTCTTCAATTTCTCATTCCATTCTTCTTGTATTCATACTTCAATCATTCCCATACCGTTATATGAAGACATTGATACATTTTGCTTCAAGTTATATATTCTTTTATTTTATATGTTTTGAGAATTCTGTCATACCAGATTAACAATAAGTACATTAGAAACATCACATGTTCAAATTACATAAATATACATTTACATGAATAAATTTCAAGTATTTACATCTCTTTAAAAATAGTCTACATACATTACATATAAATTAAAAAGGCAGGAATTTAACAATGATGAGAGTTGTTGAAACCATTGTTTCATAAATTTCATTCATTGGCATCTTGATACATACGAGTTGCTACTAAACTCTAAACTTTCCATTACTCATAACCACTGCTCTAAATGTATATACCCGGTAGATGAAAGTACAACAGGCGGTCTCTTCAATAAATATGTGTATATCACGCAAACCAATATACCATATATTATTCTATAAGGCTTGACCCTGTCTCTCTATATACATCATCTTTCTGGTAAAATAAAATACAAATACAAATTGCTCAAAACTATACCATATTCCAAATAGTTGTGTTAGACACGATTTTATGTTATAATCCCCTCCACACTTGGGCTTCATCTCATCATGATGTAGATAACATGATCATTCAACTCTGAACTATTTTATGGAGCTACATGCAACCTCCCTGACTAAACACATAAACAGCCCTTTGGTACATATAAATACACATGTAACGTCATAAAGATAATTTATACAATTGCAGTAATGAAACAAAAAACATGTTTGTTGCAACATTTTACATCAAACATATTTGGCTTACATCATTTTAACATTGTAAATAAGTATTGCAATAAAGAATTGTCATTCAAATAATTTTGCCCAATCTAATGTCAAAACTGTTCACCTGTAAAACAAAATTGCACATAAAATAAGGCAATGTTGAAGAGTACTTAATATTCTAAAGATTACTACAGAAGCATTGATTACCATAGCAATAATAGAGCTTAAAATTGAGTATTGATAAACGGCTTGAATTAAAAAAAAACAGAAGAAAGATGCAATTGGTACATTCATACCAAATTTCCTTTGCAATTTGTCTACAAAAATATCTTGCAGTCCTTTACATATTGAATGATGTTTTTACGTGATTGTAGGTTCTACTGAATCCTTGGTATAAAACATGCATGAAGTCAATTTAGATAACAACAGACAGAGAAAAAAGAGCAAAATTGGAATCAAATGGTAAAGTCACGTCCACCTCAAGAACATTTTCTCCAGGATTCTGTTTCATAATTACATTTTCTCTGACTGAATGAAAAGGCAAATATACAATGAAGTACCAGTATGCATTGTCTCAAAGCTCCATCGAACAGTCTTTATGATTGAAAATGCAAGAACCTTAACCTGAATGACTCTATGAAGATTTTGGTTGAGCAAATCACAATTCAAAGCAAGGAGCCTGGTATAACTCCTTGATTAAGTTGGTAGTAGGTAACGCATCTCTATGCTCTAAAGCCCATCACATAACTACATGTATCAAATACAAATGTGATTTAAAGTCACGGTAATGGCCAAACTTGCAGCAATAAAAGAAATATAACACTGCTATTCACTGCTATTCACTTCATATTAATGACTTTTTATTTGAAAGAGTGCAGCAAAGAAATTAAACAAATATGATTGTCGTCAATTTAATGATGACAATTTGTAACGAAAGGGTTATCAATAGTTTGCAGGCACAAACCCCACTCAGGCAGAATGTGTAACAGAGTGTCTGACAGTAAGACTATATAGAAACAACTAGGCGTTGTGACGTGCGTCTGTAATCCAGCTAAAAGTGGAAGTTACAAACTGATTCAGCCAAGGACGCAGGTTCGAAACTGAGCCATGTCCTTCGGATGGTGACGTTTAAAGGTCAGTCCCCAGACGTAAATAATCATATCTGATTGATATACTTCTGTAAAAGCCTGATACACACACACACACACACACTTAATACATTGTATATGCCCAGTACTAAATTAATATCACCTGACACAGCAAGACTGACAAAGATAGCGTAGGTTCAAGGCTGTTTGGAGTTGTGTTTAAGTGGCAAAAAAAAGTATGTACCTTCACACTAAGTATTGAAAGGCTAACAGCTGCAAGGGATGATAGTACCGGTATAGCAACGGTGCCTCATCATGTTGAATCCTTGCACAAGATGTTGATTAGGGTATTGAGTTGGCCACTTTTATCAGCGTATACATGGTGGTCAGCTCCTTTGATGATCTGCAATAGGATTAATGATAATGTTACAATACTTCAGGATTAGTATCGCACTTTAAGATAAGGTTGAATTATGGTAAAGATGAACAGACTTTGTGAGCTTTTTCATTTGTCTTTTGCATTAATTCTCATTACCAAGTCCCTAGGAGTGGACTAAAAACCGGTACTTTTGCTCATTTGAAGAATTGTATTTTTGTTCTTCTCATTAAACAGAATAATATCTGCAACCTCTGTGGAAGGATTGCTACCATTACCAAGTAGTGATTAATATATACAAATAAATGGAAAAGAATAAGTCGAAAAGAACAAAAGAAACAAAGAAAATTTATCCAAACTGATATAACTAGCAAAGGGTATAGATTTCCTTCAATGTGGTTGTATACAAATTTCTAACAATTTAACCCTAAAAAAAACTAAATTAATTCCCACACATATAGCTCCTTTTCGGTCCCCTTGTTGCTTACGTCAAAGCATACACATAATTTCTTAGCAGTGAGGTCAAAGTCAACCAACCAACCAACTATTAATTTCATATCAGTTTGGAAAGATGTCACAGTAGAAATATTCCCTTCAAATGCCTCAAAATATTCAAAACAAGAAGTTGCTGAAAAGTTTGAATCTCCCATGCCACATATTTGTGTAGTCCCATAAAACCTTCTCTTGATCATTCCGAATCCTCACTGTACAAGTAAATTCTTATGTACTTCTACAAATCAACCTTTCCCAATTCCAGACAGCACGTTTCTTATAACAATGTAACCACATGATCGTGGTCATGACAGCCGCTTTTCCTGTTTACCCCTATGAGGGTGTCCTTTATGTTCCACTTTCCACTTTACACAATCTTTATAGGCAGAGGCGCAATAGCTCAGTTGGTAGAGCAGTGGTGTCGTAATCTGACAACCGGAGTTCAAAACCAAGGCGATGCAGAGTGCCCATGGTAAGGCATTAATCCTCATAACCAGATCTCTCGGAGAGGGCCTTGAGCCGTCGGCCGTCTGGTTGCCCATTAACAAGCATTTATGCTTTCTTAGCGGTCAGGTAAAATAAACACTACTACAATCTTTATAGAAGCAATCTAGTACTCACCCTAACATCTACTCTTGAGTTACGTCGTATCTGCTTGACCAGGTTGCCTCCAGTAAAGTCCATCCAGCTCCTGGAGCCGTAGATCATGCTGATGGGGATGTCGGCCGGTAACTCTCCAATCCTGTCTTCCAGCGCATTCCTGGCCCAACCGACCTGCATGCTTATGTCCTTGAAAGCTTGCTCACCACTGTATTTTAAGGAAAGAAAAACGACATGAATTAAACTGGGAAAGCTAAACTCCTAATTAGCTAGCTAGAATCTCATAAATGCTCTCATAAAAGATCACTTTTCTAAGTTTCATATTTTATCATGCCAAGACCAAGACCAGAGGAGGGGCAGAAAAGCTGAACCTCCGCCCGCCAGCCCCCCTAACATTTAGAGGATCAAGATAAAGCTAAAATAAATTTTTTGATTTACAATTCAGACAATTTTTTTGGAAAGCCATGAGGCATTGTCAGCATGAGCTGTGTGGTCCTTGTTTCAAGTTTAAATGAATGATGAATTTCATAGTATGAAGCAGTTGTATTTATTTCAAATGATCAATGAACAGGCCTAGTCCAACAAGCATCGTTATATAAAATACAGTAAGTAAAGTATTAAGAATGAGAATTCTTAACAAGTGAAACCCTCATAACCCTTGTGATACTTACGCTGGATACTGTGCATTGCAGTGGTAGATGTATTGTGTAACACGGTCGTCATTGAAGAGGGATGAAAATTTCCTCCCAACTGTTTCTCCTCTTACTTTCTTGATCAAGTAGGGCCCTGAAATGTCATGAGAAAAGTGAGAAAACTATAAGAGACTTCTATAGTGCCAGGAGGGTCAAATCTGACTGACATGAGAGCTATACAAGAACCCATTATTATTATTATTATCATGGTAGATGTTTGGTTTATTTGTGCGCATTGTTTTTTTAAGTTTCTGCTTATATTGACCAAATTAGACTTTCTTGCAGTTTACTCAGAGGAGTGCAAGACAAAAGACTTTGGTATGTCTCTAGTCAGCTAAATGTTAATGTCCATGTTTTAAATTCTATTCAAATCTGCATCTGAGAATGATTAAAAGATTAAAAAGATAATTATCACACCACTACCTACCAACAGGAATGAGGTGGCCCCTTTACTATAAAAGCATATGGGAATGATAAAATAGAGTAGTCAATGGGCTGATAGACCATGCCACTGATGTCGGAAGCAAAAAAGTGAGATGGGGGAGATGTATTCCTTTGTTAAGAAAGTAAAATCCAGAATTTGATCAACGTTCAGAGTTTGCATAAAGTAAGGAGTGTACGTACCTAGAGGTCCTGCTGCTCTGATGGTTGAGAGTGGGTTGAAGGACAGGACGATGGTTCCTATGATACGAGCCCAGTAAGGCATGTCTATCGTCTACTCCTCATCCTTTTTGACCACACCCCATGGGTCCAGGAGCACCAGGTGTTTCACCCGCTCAGGGTGGGCCAGGCTGTAGGCTGATGAGAGGAAACCACCCAAGCTATGACCAACCTGAATATTTACCAAAAAATACAAAAAGAAAGAAAATGGATTTATGCTTATATTAATTATTTCACCTAGATTCATCACTTCTAGCTATTTTGGGACTGCTGGGGCAATACTGTAGTAATTGTGTGATAAATCGTGTGGCTCTGTCTTCAGCTGTATAGGTCTTTGTTGCTCTGTTTTATTTACCAGGTATATATTTTTCTCTGTTGCTTGTGTTAAGCCTTTATTTTTAGCTACTCAAGACATTCTTGACCGATTCTAGATGCCATCGATCCATGTCTGGTTCTTCTGCCGATCTCCTTTTGCTATTTTTCCCTCTGTTTCTCATTGGAATGTGGTATTTTGTTTGCCAAGCTATGCTCCTATTGAATTAAAATGACGAGACCAGCACAGCTTTCTTCATTGTGCAAATAGTGCTGATGAATGTATCTCTCTAGTATTGAAGGATCCATTTTTTGAAATTTTTGTAACAGAAACATTGCCCTTGAATGAATGCCTGCAATATGCGATCAGTCAAGATTTGTGACTGGAAAAAACATGTCAATAATTTTGATGCAAAAAAAAATAAATTAGAAGTTGATGTATTTACAGCAATTTTACAAGCTAAAATGCTGTTTTTGTTGATCTTGCCGCCGGGGAATAAAAAATCCATGTATTTACAGCACCTTTACAAGCTAAAAGGTTTTTTTTGTTGATCTTGCTCCCGGGAAAGGTACAGAATATGTCTTCCTTTCAAACTATGTGTAGCATATAAATCTTACCGGGATAATCTGCTCCAGTCCCAAAGCCTTCCTCCACTCCTCGATTGATCGAACAAACTCTGCCTCTGCAGCCTCTGGTCCAAAGGGGAACTTGGGACGCGAGCTGCGCCCGAAACCCATCACATCTATGGCATAGAGGGGTCTGCCGGCTGACAGCTCTTCAAGGTTCATTACCCAGAGTGCAACACCACTGGCGAAGCCGTGGACGAGGACGTAAGGCGTCTTGGTGGACTTGGAGGGATTCATCTTTATGGTTCTGATTTTGTTCTCTCCATTGTCGATCTCCACAAAGAATGATTCATATGGCACAGTTAGACCTACAGTGGTGGAAAGATAGTCGGTTAGAGATAAGAAGGTGGTTAACACTGATTACCAAATTCACAAGCCTACATGTATGAGATGGTATGAGTACAGGTACATGTACATCGTACTATCCAATCACTCTTTCACTTCCTTGCCCTATAGCCTACAAGCCTTTTCTTTAATCTTGGAAAACCTGGGACCTGTAAACATTACAACTTTAGGAAATGAATCCGCCCTATGTCGGCATTGTGACCACCATATGAATATACCCTACTAAGTAAGATGGAGCACATATTGCAACACGGACAAAGAAGAGCATGCATCCAGTGATGCCAGTGAAACATTTTGAACCAAGAGGCTAAACTGCCCTTTGACTTTTAGATCCTGAACTGCTCAAGAGTGCTCGTCTACTTTCAAGTATGTGTACCCAGCGCTCAAAATACACGGGGGCGGTGGGCGATTCGCCCCCGTGAGCTACATAATCGCCCCCGTCAGGTTGCTCACGGGGGCGATTGCAAAATTAAAAATCG
>BEXV01000131.1:22346-103232 GCA_003118195.1 Hemicentrotus pulcherrimus
TGTGTGTGTGTGTGTGTGTGTGTGTGTGTGTGTGTGCGTGCGTGTGTGTGTGTTTGAGAGAGAGAGAGAGAGAGTTTTATACACATAAAGACAGAAAAGTTCATACTTAGATAATAATCCGATGTACCTAAAAGTAGGTGTTGATAGCAATAGGCAAGTGAAAATAGGGGTACATACACATTCAAAGGAAGAATAAGACGCATTTATTGGGACATGGGGGAATAGAAATTAATTCTCACAATTATGATCAAGTCTTGCACGATTGCACTCTTTAACAGGGTGCGCTTGTCGAAAGTTCGAAGGACAAGTTGAGAACGAAAAGGGGAGACAGGGAGACTGCATAACAGACGAAAAGAAAAAAGGAGGAAGAAAAAATATTTAAGAATAGTGAAGGCAAATTTCTTTTTGCCCTATATAAATAAATTCCCCATTGTCTATTTTGTAAAGACATATTTTCTGCTCCAGTAGTTCTTTTCATCAACGAACCTCCTTCTAAACACTTTGGGTCCCTTATTCATTTTACCACGACCTCACGAATTTAAAGTAGTAAATTTGTGTCATACTTGTTATATCCACACAAATTGCAAACCGTCACTCCACATTATAGCTTTTTGTTAAACCGGTTTTATAACAAGCAGTTAAAGAAATAATGTATGTTAAAGCTTTATGGTTTAGTTGCTTGAACTAAAACAATCGTTGATAAGTATTTGATGTATGAAAATAGCTTTAAATGTTTCTAATTTTTTTGATTTATCTCAAAAAATGAATTCATCTGAGTTTTTGCTTACATTAGAACTTTGTTAATTTAATCATTCATTATCGAAATCGTTCTATATATAGGCCTGCACCGAATTATTTACGCTTTCTAGTCAAAAGCATTGGCAGCACTGGATTTGGAAGATTAATGAGGGAGCAAACTGAAGACAAGATGACAAAAAGAAGAACCATTCTTTAAAACAAATTGGGTACTCGTCCATTGGGCGCAGGGATGATTAGGAAATGAATTTCCCAATTAATAACAGAAATTAATATTTCTTTAGTAGCCATCAAATCTTCCAATAGTGAAGGGAATGCTTTGAAGATAAAGCCGTCGAGGGTATTTACACAGTTCAACTAGGAAACACTTCTCATGTCGAAGTTAACAAGAGCTAGTCACACATGATGCCGCTACTAAAATCATCCATTAAAGACCCATTTTTAAATGAAAATGGCCCTCAAAGATCTTTTATTGAGAAAATTGGAGAATGAAAATGGAATACGAGTGATCGAGTGGCCATTTAATCACAAATATTAGAATAAGAGTACTGAGTTGTTTCATCTACCCAGTACGTATGTATGGTAGTGAAACATGGACTTTAGCCTCTGATACTAAAAAGCGTTTGGAAAGTTGCGAAATGTGGTTTTTAAGAAGAATGGTGGAAATCCCTTGGACTGACAAATTTAGCAATGAGGAAGTTCTTAGAAGAGCTGGAGTGCAAAGGAAAATAATACGTGAGATGTTGATTAGGCAGTTGAAGTTATTGGGTCACATTACACGTAAAGAAGGCCTAGATAATCTTGCTTTGACAGGAAAAATTGTGGGAAGAAGGAGGATACATTGGATGGCCAGTCTGTTAGAAGAGAGAGAGAGAAAGAACTGGGAGTGTTGCTAATAGAGAAGGCTATAGGAGCCGAGGGTTGCGTAACTACAATGATCGCCAACGTCAATCGATATGGCACATAGAGAGCGAGAGAGAGCGAGAGAGAGAGAGAGAGAGAGAGAGAGAGAGGTGCTCATTGTAGTTAGGCAACAGTGTGAACGACATGGTGTTCATATGGGTTATTGTAACTCTTCTAACGAAAGATTTTGTTATTCAATAGATAATATAAATTGATAGAATTAATCATTATTAAAGTATCTTTTAACCTCCTATGCACTTATCTAGCTTTGGCCCAGGTGTGTCAAGACCAAATCGTCCAGGCAGCTGATTGGTCCACTAACGTCACAGTTCGTTACAACACCAACGTCACTTCGCCCGAAAATGTCACCTACAATCCCGTGGACGATTCCTCTTTCCCCGTGGGGATGCACAACATCACGGTAACGCTCGATGGTGCTACTGATTGCACCTTTACTCTCGTCGTTCTAGGTTAGTTGAATTCTGTTTCGGCTTAAATCTGACACTTAAAAATATTCTTGTTATCCATTACACGATCGCAAAAACTTTCGAGATATCAATTCAAGACAATTTAATGTCACTGTTATGGACGCATTCCAATTGCTGACGCACAAGGGTGTTGAAATTGCATTAGGTTGGTTTTTCTAAAGTCTTTCGGATCGGTTCAAAGGAAAGAGGTGTTGGTTGATTTCATTCAGTTTTGACCTGAAAGAGTCGATGCAGATGCTGCAGAAGGTGCCGAATTTTGGAGTTCAGGGTCAGCTCAAAATATGTGACTACTTTGTGGAAGGATAGCCCTCAGCACATCCAGAGAGAATTCTTACACATTGCAAACATTCAATTTACAAATGCTTCGTTTTTTACTCTGATTCTTACTTACATCCTCTTCCATTCGCCTTCCCTTCTATCACTTTTATTTAATTCATTTTCTTTTGTTTCGTCTTAAATTTCCAACCCTCTATTTCACCAGCTATCAGTATCTTTCCCCATTTTACTTCTCAAGTTTGTCATTTTGAAATCTTTTTCTTGCATATTGTAACTTATAAATATTTTTCATTTTGCAGTAGGTTCTACATTACGATTGTCTATTTTGTCTATTTTATATATTACTTTGTATACATTATTTGTATTGTTTTTATCCAGAGCCCTCAAGGACAGGATTATTTTTGTAAACTGAAGAGGCGACACTGTATAAATATAACTGAAAAGTGGAAACGAATAAAAAAAATGATTAAATGGAAAAGCAATACAAGTATCTCCATGAAGAACAGGTGCCACAATATTATATTCCACTGGAGGGTTTCCTAGCTAGGTAATTTGTGTCTCTGTGAAATCCTTTATCTTCATCAAATTACAACCCCAAGATGAATGGAAGGTTGTCTAGCAAGGAATGGCAAGCCTTGGAGAGAGATCATTCTCTTTACTAAGTCTAACGGCTTCTAGAACAAGCTCACATTTTTTCTCACACTGTTCGGTAGTTCTTCTTTAAAGATAAAGTTGAGTTCTGGTCATGAGATTGCATTGTGAAAGAAACGGTGTGGAATCTATCAGAAAAGATTGACCATCTAGTATATAAGTATTCGTGTGTATTGCAAGGTTCTGAAATCATCAAAATGATAAAAAATTTGGCCAAATCATGGCAAAGTTACAAGCACTGTACACAGAATGATGTATGTGGGACTACACGAGCACATGGCAAAAAAAAATCTACCCCCGATTTTTACGATGTTTCATGTCATATTTAGAATATGGAAGCAATTGAAGAGCCATGCTTTTCAGGGAACATGTTTAATCTGATGTTCCTCCACCCTTGCATAATAAAAATGATAACGCTCACAAATTATTTGTTACCTCTTCCCAGAACTCAACCTTCTCTTTAAAGGGGAAAATTTGTTGAAGTAAGTAATATCTTGATATTTTGTGTACCGATGTATACTTTCCTTTAATTTCCATGTACTTCACTTCTTTTTCTTCAGCCAATCCTATATGTCCAACAAACATTTCGATGTCAAGTGATGAGAACGTGACAACAACCGATGTCATCTGGAGCTACCCTAGCGAAAATCGCATTGACGTTTTCCCTTTTACATCTAATCCGCTGAACGGGACGACCTTTGAACTTGGTGTGACTGACGTCACCTTATCCCTCACAGATTTCCCGGAATACAGGTGTACTTTCATTGTAGAAGTGAAAGGTGATTATTTTGTTTACAATATTTCTTATTACGACACCTCTGTGTGTACATTGTATCAGAAAATATTAACTAACGGGTAGATTATCAATTGCCGGCCGAGACCACATCAAAAGGTAAACATGTAGTCTGAGATAAATAAATAAATAGACAAATATTTGCATGTGATTAACATAATACTAGTTGTCTTGCTATGTATGTCTATCTGTCTCTCCATCTATCTCTCTAAGATGAGCAACCGCCTTTGCTGACATGCCCAGAAAACCTTGATGTGAACAACTCGGCAGTGGCCATCTGGGATGTCCCTCTGTCTTCGGATAATTCTGGAAGCGTTCTTCTGAGCTCCAGCCACACACCAGGAAGTTATTTCCCTTTCAATACAACTACCGAGATTACCTATACCGCGATGGATAGCAGTGGGAACAGAATCTCTTGCTCGTTCAACCTGACCGTCGTCCGTAAGCAAAATTATTTGCAGTTTTTAGTAAATCGTTACAAGGTGCAGAACACATGCCCACACGCACAATCACTCACCCACCCACACACACACATCTCCGCCCACCCGCGGACACAAGCTCCTACATTCTTTCAGGCTCCTCGTACACCCACGCTTACACACGCTTACACACGCTTACACACTATCGAATAAAAATAATGATGAATAATTTTGTGAATAAATGAATTTAGAAACAAGGGAGAACATGATCATATACTTTCGTACACACATACTCCCCATGAGAAAATATTCTCACTGTATCTATGCTTGATCAAAATAGTGAGCATGATGGAATTTTTTATATAAACTACATGAATCTTTGGTAGCGAATACACCTACTAGATAACAAATACAGCCTGTCAGGAGTGGAACTCTTGTATCAAAAAGTACCTCCCAAAACCACATAAAATGTTTTGCCGCACAAATTAAAGAAAGTTCTTGGTTCTGAAATTTGTAACTGTTGGTAGGCTATATCATCTAACTATAAGTTGGAGCCTTCGTTGTACTTCTTGTTGCAGGAGATGGGTCGCCGGAGATCATGAACTGCCCCTCCGACTTAAGGAAGGCGGTACCCCTGGGTGTAACCAACACGACCGTTAACGAATTATGGACCCAAGAACCCACGGCCATGTCCCCATCGGGCGGCGTTGTGACTAAATCCAGTAATTACAATCGAACCTCGAGCTTTGGCATTGGTACTACCCGGGTAACCTACACGTTCACGGATCAGGCTGGTTCAAGCTCCAAGTGTCGCTTCCTCGTCTCCATAACAAGTAAGGTGTAGACATCATAAAGCTAATGTTGGAATCAACAGATTAGGGTCGGGTGTTAGTGATATCATTTTTTTTTTTTAATCTTGAAATATATCGGTAGTGTTATTGCTATTTTTGGAAATAGTGAAAGTGGCAGTGGTAGTTGTAGTGGATAGGGGTAGCTAGTGGTAATGACAGTGTAATTTTGCACTGGTTGGGATAAAATGACTGCTTATGGCACTAAATTGTTGGATATCAATACTGGTCTTGTAAATAGTATTGGTATTGCTGTTGGCAATGGTATTGGTAATGGTATTTTATAAATTATATCATCTTCCCATTACTGCATAATTCTTTTTTTCTATTATATCATCTCCCCATTTCAATATAGGAGAACCTGACGCAAAGGCACCGTATGTTGACAACGGCGTAGAATGCCCGTCGGATGTCATTCAGAACGCTCCGCCGGGAACGACAGAGATGCAAGTCATCTATGATGAGCCGACATTCAATGATGACGTCGATGGACAAGACATCATCGTCACGAAGACGAAAGAATCGGGTTCGGTGTTCAGTGCGGGAACGACAGAGGTTCTTTATGTGGCTACAGACATGTCTTTTCAAATCAGAGATTGCATTATAAGCGTAACGGTCAATGGTAAACGCAATAATAAGAATGTTTTAATTTTCTTTTCTTTGTATAGCAAGTCGCATACGGTTTTATTGAGATAAATACTTTTTTTAATGAATCAATCATAACTATGCTACCTTTGCCTCCATTGCTTAAAATACGTTTTATTTGGGTCGATATATTCAGTTATCTCTGTTTTGAGATATTCATGAGAGCGATATTATATTTCAAATTAAAGTCCGTTAGATTTGATAATTATTTCATGGTTACCGTGATGCGAGGCTACAAACATAAGTTCAAAAGTAACATGATATTGCAAAATCTTGAAAAAGAAAAAAAAACACATCGTGGATTACCATTACAATGGCCTTGGAGTATATTTTCTGAAAAAAATGACAAACAGAGGGGGAAGCCGGAAAGAAAAGCTCGTGGTGTGTATGCTAAAAGCTGAGGTGTAGCTGAATATGGTTGGCCATTGATTACAATTACAAATACACTTGTAATTCCAATAGCAATTGCAGTTACAATTACAATTACGATTACAAAAGTACTACAACTACAATTACAAATAAAAATTAGAATTACAAATCGTCTTGTTTCCAACTCTTGTGGATTTGAGAAATCCAGCTTCACTGAGTTCTTGATGCGATGAAAAAGTTTTGGGGAGAGATAATGACATAATTATATTGCTAAAATAAAACCCAGCTTAATAGGACCATAAAGACGACGATATAGAAAGCGTAGATTCTGAGCATCCTAACATCACATAATGTAAAAAATTAGAAGCATAATAATGTTCAATAAATAAGTTCTTTCTCTTCCCCTTAATAATGATAATATTCAGCTTTTATATAGCGTTTAATACATCTCGGACGTCTCAAAGCACTTTACAGATATACATTTACCCCGGCCATTGGATTCAGTGCTTGTCCGCAAACAATGTGTGCATAATCTCCACTCCCTTGGAAGCATTCCAGCCAGGCGTTACTTGACGCTCAAACACTGTTTGAGCAACAATGAGTTTCCGGTTAACATGTTTTCGGTATTAGATGTAAGACGTAGGCTGTTATTGATTTTCTTCTTTCCCCTAGTGACGGAAGACAACGAGGAACCAGTCATTATGGGTTGTCCAGGGAATATCACTCGTTGGGTTGGGGTAGGAGTCCCCCCTCTGGTGGTCACCTGGACCAAGCCCAATGCCACGGACAACTTTGAAGTGGTATATTTTAACTCCTCCCACGAGCCAGGTTCCATGTTCCCCGAAGGAGTAACAAAGGTCAACTATACTGCAACGGATCTGGTCAACAAGCAAGATACCTGTGAATTTTACGTCACAGTTATAGGTAAATACTTTCATAATTGTCATCATTATCATCATCTTCAACGTCATTATCAACGGCATTATCACCATCATCATCATTCTTACAGGTATCCTCGCTTTTAACAAATTACGATCATCATCATTATCATCATCATACCCATGGCTGTCATTATTTCAAAACATGTGAAACAAACTTTGATGTAACTTGAATCTGATATTATCATCGTCATATTTTATGAACTCTAGCCTGTGTTGAGATCCGACACTCGACCATAATAGGAAGGAAAAAAAGTAACGCCCTTTTTTTTAAACATCGAATTGAGGGAGTATATTACACATCTGTTTTTTTGTTTTTTTAATTGCATCTGATAGTTGATACCGAGAGACCGGTCATAATGAACTGCCCTAGTGACATCACCGAGTTCGTTGGTGAAACGGTGAACTCTTTGGAAGTGACGTGGGAGTCCCCAAATATCACAGACAACTCTGGTATGTACCTTGTGGAATCCAGCCTCCAATCCGGACACAGTTTTTCAGCTGGGCCCAGCCCTACCGAGGTCACACCTATCTCCATCCGTGTCGTAGACGAAGCCGGAAACGTGGCGGAGCCGTGTACCTTCAGAGTAATCATATCTGGTAAGACTTCTTCTTTTTATCCTCCTCAATCATCTTTGTGTTCTTCTTCTCCTTCACGTTTTAATTTCTCAATTCCTCCTTCTTTCCTTCACCTCCTTCTTATTATTGTCTTATTTTCTTCTACTACTCTCCTTCTTCCCCTTTTTCTTCTTTTTCATCTCCTCTTTATTGTTTATTGTTTTTATGGGATATTTACCTAAATATCACGGGAAAAAGAGTTTGTAAACCATGATCACTAATTATCATCTTGATTGTAGCCGTAAGAGCACACTCTTCCCATGCATACTATGAAAAACAAATTGAATCATTATCAGTATAACGATATAGACAGTGCGTGTTGAAATGTGTTACGAAACAGGAGATAGAATTTGTCAAACGATTCTACAGAACTAGTGGAAGATGAAGATTTGTGGAGTGCTTGTGATGTAACCTCTGCACCCCACCCCATAGATACGCCATCGGTGATATTAGTTAACTCTTTCCACCCCCCATCCCCCATCCCCCATCCTCACCACCCCCTTCTCACTCTCACTCTATCTATCACTCTCCTACTCCAGTCGATCCAGCGCTCAATCTCATGTGCCTTTCAAACGTCAGCAATAGCACCATTCCTGGACAGTCTTATGCTGACATCTATTGGCGAAACGAGATAACAGTGACAGACAACAGAATATTCACGGTAATTATTTTGTAACGGATTTATTTATATCAATATACCCAATTTATAATAATATTAATAATATTCCGCTTTAATGTAGCTCCAAGTACATCGATACAACGATGTGCCTGAGCACTTTACATTATCATCCAACCACATGAACTTTCGCATCATACGGGGTACCCATTTAACACCTGGGTTCTCGACCAAACATTAAAGTATATGGAGCTATTCCAGTGAGGTGTTGTGTTGCATATCCCCTTGGATTCCTTGCTCAGTTTCAAAAGAGTTTTTGTTTTTCTACCAGTCCATGGACAAAAGGATTGTTTCATACCTTAAGTCACACCAACAGTATACCGAATGGACTAGAATCGATCTGTTTCGAATCAGTGTGGAGTTGATTTGGTGGTGGAGCTGAGTTATCTTCTTGTGAGGACTTCTAAGAAACAATTATTGCGTCAAATAATACCAAAACGTTCTAATTATGAAGGAAAAAACAAACTTTCATCCTCTAAAAAACACAATTATTTTCAATATCTACTCATTTGCTACACTCAACGAAAATTTCTAGTATTTGCCACTTGCTTAAAACTACACATGCCTACAATAACGTTATCGTAGGATTAGTCTTAAATATTATAGGGGCACCGCTAAGGGGATCGGGGATGTAAGCGCCCCCCACATCCCTTCCAATCAGTATTTACAACAATTGAATCTTAAAACTTGGTATATCATCATCTGTAATTCTTGTTCAGTCTGAAGATTGTCGTAAGCAAAAGTGACCTTAGCAAATATTTGAGAATTTCCAATGACGGCAAAAGAGACAAAATTCGTTAGGGGACAGTGATTGTGCCCCCTCCCCTCTCCAAACCGCCCATAGGATTGGTAGTTCTTTCATGCGCCAAAGAACATGAAAATATCAAAGACATTTTATCATAATACCTTTGAGAAAAAAAATACAAAGTAAACCTTGCTCGGCTATTAACTAACTTGATATTAGCTAATCAATTTCATAATGCTCAAAAGTGATCATTGTATAGAGAAACCGATTCTTACTTAATTCATATTCAAGCATATTAATTAGTTATTTAGTAGCATGATTCGGACTCAAAGAGATGTCAATTTCAATGAAAATGTCCAGTAAAGGAATATCGACTGAACATAAGTCGATAATTGCAACATTACATTTCAGTGTTAAACTTCCGTACCGTAAAGCCTAATATGTTTGCTTTAAAAAAAAAGCAAACATCGAAGAAAAATATTGTTATCAATTTTCATATTTTCCTCTAATTTTTCTAGCCACATAGAAGCCCACTTCGAGTTGAACAGAACTCTCCTATGATGGTAAACTACACAGTTGAAGACTCGCGAGGAAACGTAAATAGATCATGCAGTCTTCAAATAATCGCTAACGGTACGCCATTAAGGTTTACAACCTCTTTTTCCCGATGCGATGCCGACCCGTCGCCATCATTCACTGCATGAACTCATATTTGTATTAATTATGTTTGTAACAATATAGCCTTGAAAAGTAAACACACAAAACATGAAATAGACAATTAGATGATGATGACGATAATAATAATAATAATTAATAATGATAATCAACATCATTGCTAGCTGTTCTACCAGATGGCCCTGAATCTATTATTTCCCAGAAATTGCTAGATTGAAAACCTAGTTGGAGAAAGGGAAATATGTATTAATATCTTTCCAAAGAGCGTTATAGTGACGGCCTGGTATTCGAACCCTCACTACTTGGATTGAGAGTGAAGTGAATGAACCACCACAGCACCATGCATGCATAAGATCTGGCCTTCTAAGTTTTCCCCAAGCTCTAGATCAATTTCCTCATAGTTGTCAGTTGTGATATACCACAGCTCATGCCCGCGTATTCTACAAAGAGTTAAACCCAACCCCTGATTGGTCTCAGATGATGTTTCACGAAAGGAAATATTTAGATCTAGGACTAACCTTTTTAAAACCCAGTGGTTATTATTATTATTCATTTTGGTATCATCATTATTTTCAATACTTATTATTATCATTACATTTATAATAGTACAGTAATGAAGGTTTGGTTTTCTCTGTGGTTATAGATAACGAGGAACCAGTGTGGACTCCATGCCCTGAAAACATCACCCGAGCAGCCGTTCCGGGAACCAATTCCGTTAAGGTTAGCTGGGACGCGCCTGACGTGACAGACAACTCGGGCGAGACTCCCCTTCAAATCAGCACCCCTCGGGCATCTCAACTGTTTTCTGGAGGTACCCATACCATCGCTTACATAGCAGAGGATGGCGCGGGGAATAGGGGCACCTGTCAATTTATTGTGACAGTTACAGGTACATCCATTATTATGCAGACTTCTTCGGAAAAACAGCCATCTTAAGTCCTGCAACTCACTGTAAATGACGTATTAATGATATGAACCTCAACAATAATTCCCGTGAGAGTTGGAAACCCCCTCCCATGCACCCCTTCCTATTATTACCGCCCTCGATCCACCAAAGATCATTCGTAATTTGATTCTATGAAATAGAAGAGGATCTTGCAAAATATTCCTATTTACGTTTATTTGACAACTCATTTGATTTATTCAATCGCGATTTTCATTCATGAAACAAGAGACAGTGATATGTAACTCCCCCAGCTCAGCACATGCACACAAAAGGATTGCTTTCTTTCATAAAATACCTCATCATACATCACTTTGAAACCAATATTATTACATTTGATACACATATCTTATCAAAACCAACAAACACGTCAGATGTATCAAGTCAGTACTTTTTGGAGGAAGTAGTTATCAATACACTTTACGTCATTACCTCTTTTTCCAACTAGTAAACAAAATGATTTCGTTCAATAACAGTAGATTCCGCTGTTCCTCGAATCTTGAACTGTCCAACGGATGGCCATCTGGTATTCTCAACCCCGGAAGGACAAGCCTCCGCCATAGTGACCTGGGATACCATCACGGCAACCGATACTGCAGATGGTAGCGTACCTGTGAGTTCTAGGATCAATCCAGGGGATGAGCTCACCATAGGCAGGCACCTAGTGGAGTATAAAGCCGCAGATACCAGCGGGAATGTTGCGACATGCTCATTTACGGTCGAAGTCAGGGGTAACTATGTTATTTTTGTTAAGCAGTAGTAAGGGAAGGGGGTTACCGCCCTGTACCTTCATCAATATGGAAACAAAATAAAATTGTGCAGATTGCATAACTTTGGGCAAAACTCAGGTATTCTACAGAAGAAGAAAAAAACGTCTTTATGGTAAGCACTTAGTTGCCTCCCCCTCCTCCTTTCCAACCCTTGATCCAACAATATCATATCCATGATATAGATAACTAACGTATCAGGATGGTCAGCTCTAAAATGTATTAAACTAGCCAATCTGCGTTACAGTCTTTAGTTCTGCAAGACACCGTGAGTTATGTTCTGTTTTAGAAATGCACATTTGCGCTTGGGGTGGAAATCGAACAAAATAATACTTTACGCACCCGTAAAAGATGAAAGATAATGATCGAGCATGAGAACAGAGGAAAAGAAGTAATGTTATGCTTTTTATTTTCCAAGATGCTGAGCCACCGAGGATCACCGGTTGTCCCGATGATATCATCGCCTACGCGCTTCCACAAAACACTCAGACCCCTGTCTCGTGGACCACGGAAGCTACAGCGACGGATAACTCAGGATCAGTGACGGTCTTCAGTAACCCAGAATCAGGATCGCTCTTCAGCGTTGGTCAATCAACCCAGGTGCTATACTCAGCGAGAGATCCATCACTAAACGAAGCCGGAAATCCGTGTAGCTTCACCGTCACTGTACAGACAGCAGGTATGTTCCTCCAGGAGTGAACTGGGGGCGTCTCACAAAACTTCTCATCAGTGACCAAATGACAGTTTTTGCTATAAGCTACTGATATACTAGCTTCTGATTGTTAATAAGCAGATTTGTCACTGATTTTTGTAATTTATCATTGAAAAAAGGCTTTATGAAACGGGTCCCATGTAAACTGGTCATCCTGGCCACGGGGAAGTTGGGTTGTTTTCCTCACTCGTTATTTCGGCTTGAGGACTAGTCCATTTTGGTCTGAAGGCCGGTTGATCAAGACCAGATTGTTTGAGTGGGCCGATCGCATCGGAATCCCCTAGCCAATTTCTGTCCTATAGTCCGCCCCTAATCTCATTACGAATAATATGACACCAGCAGATCCTGTCGGGGGCGTAAGAGACGTTGGTCCCACCCTTTTTTGGCCAACGCCTTAGAAAGAACCTTGAACCGTTATTGAAAAGAGCCCTTTAATGCTTGAACAATTTGTGCTGTATCTGTATGTATTGGGCAAAAAGAATTTCCGTTTCGGTTTAATAAAATTTGGAGTGGAATATTAGGCTATTATTATCATTATTATTATTATTGTTATTATTGTTATTATTATTATAAAACCGGCAAAAGCCCACGGCAATTTCTAGCTTCCTCATGAGAGCAGGATATTTTCTCGGTGAATTAGCTTTAAATTTATCAGAGAAGTACAACAGTTATTTTGCAGCGTTACTGCCTTGTCGCACATCTGGGCAAATCCAACATAATTATTCACAACCAAAGTATTTGCTTGACTTTTACCTCATACATATGAGCAGTTGCTAGTTTTATTGATACAGCTAATATCAAGTGATATATAACGAAATTATTCCATTTAGAATCATTGTTCAAACTGTTGAAAGAAATTTTACAGTTCAAACGTAAAATCTCCAATCAATATTTGGTTGTATAGAACTCAAGCCAGTGAGTTTATTTTATTCTTATTCGAATAATAATGTAATCTGGATTAATATAGCGATTAAAACAGAATACAATGTGCACAATCTCCACCCCCTGGGGAGTATTCTTACCATATGGTCACCGTGAGGGCTTGGGCAAAAACTAACACAAATGCTCTCGTCAATCCTACCAGGTCCCCATTTTTCTCTTGGGTATTGAGTGGCAAACGTAGATTAATGCCTTGCCAAAGGACATCAGTGCCGTGCCGGGGATCCAGAAACGACATTTGAATTTCAAGTCAAGTGCCCCCAAGGGAGTGGCGAATGCAATAGGCCTATGTTTTTGTGTGCGGGTTAGCCTGAATATCATGAACGGGTATAGAGGCAGTTTTCTAGGCGTTACATAAACTCAGATATTCTTCTTCTTTTTATTTTCTTCTAATAACTGTAGATTTGATCCGTATCAGAGGCTCGGTGACGCTTGATATGATTCGCGGGAATGGAATCTTTCTTGATCAACAGACAGCCCGGGACACTTTGCAGGCTGATGTAAGATTCTTCTTTTATTTTCCCTTCCCCCCTTTTTTTTAAATTAAAGCAGTACAAAGTTTTCTTAAAATCGATATAAATCAGTTTTCCTCCTCGAATTGGCACCATTATTATCATCCATCCACTCCTAGACATTAAAAACGGTATATCTAAATGAAATGAACCAATATGAATGAAAATTACGAAATTCAACATGCAAAATGTATTTATAACCTGCATACTGAAAAGTAATTACTCTAATCTTTAAGTGATTATTGCTCTTTCTGCTTTTGCATAATGTGTAATTCTTAGCATTTTGGATCAAAGGATGATATGAAAAAATTCTCTAAAGGAAGACACTGAACTACTATTGGATAAATAAATATATCGCAAAGGCAGAAAGCTAATGAATTTATAATAAAAAAGCTTTTTGTTATTGTCATCCTGTATATAGATGAAAAACATGTCTATACCAACCACATATAGTGAAGGTTCCTTTGCCTATGCTGCTCCAGTCTTTATGGAATAGTAAATGCCTATACAATAGATAAATTTTAAGTGTGCCCTTAAAATACACTTATTCCAAATGTTTAATTTAAATGCAGATTAAAGGAACTCTGCGCTGGCGCGTGTTTCAAAGCCCATAGGGACATTGTAATGTGTTATGCGCTATACAAGAATAGTTATTATTATTATCATTATCATTATCATCATTATTCAGGAGCGCCATGAGGGTCAAGTCTGAAAGACATAAGCGCTATACAAGAACCCACTGTTACTATTTTTATTATTAAAGGGAAATGAAAATCATATCTATTTATCATAGCTGGAGTCATTATTCCGGGGAACAAGCCTTGCTCCTCTCGACTTTGTGGATGTTGAGGTGCTGACTTCAGTCATAGTCTCGGAGAACGATCTCCGTGCTAGCTTCGCTCTCTACTTCGCTCCAGACTCACATCACAACGAAGAGGAAATCAACGAAATCTTTTACAACGCGCTCGGGAATAGAGTTAGCTTCGCCAACGGAAATGTCATTGTACCAGAAAGCTTCGATCTGAGTAGGTCGCATCTAAAATTAAAGCCCTTTCGTAAAACGCATGAAAAGGAACACATATTTCAAGTCCTTTTAACATAATTTCCCGCATTAACATCAAGCAGATCCTCTTTCTTGTTTTATACGCATCACGAATAAATGAAATGAAAAGAATAATATGCATCATTTCTGGAGATAAGTATGCTGTTTATATGTCTTCGTTTTCTACAATGTATTCCATTTTTTGTGTGTAAATATTATTGTATGTACAGGACTCTTTTGTAAAGCAGGCCTTTGGCACTAAAAAGACTACCCTGTTTTTTAAAATAAAACTTATTTTTAACAAGATTTTACGAAATTTACTACTTTTTCCCATTCTTCATTTTTATTGGTAAACATTATGCTCATTTTCTGACATATACACTATTGTATGGTTTGATATTTTGTAGCCGTAACAGAATACCGTGGAGAGTTCACTCTGAGGAGTATCGTTCCAACTGTTGACCAGGTAGACTTCACATCATGTTGCTCCGATCCTAATAGTCCAAGTTATCAAGCAGTCCTACAGAAGATCTACGACCATGTGAGTAGAAGAAAAAACAAAAAATCCAGATTACTTGTTATTACTTGTCATTTAAGTAGATGAGCTTTGGCTTGGTAGGGTCAACGGACTATGCATGGGTACAGTTTTCGTATCCCTGCCGCAGCACTAAATGACATAAATGTCCTTTAGCAAAACATTAATTTTCGTTTGTCACACGCGACATTCGAATGAGGAAAATGTGTACCTGGCAGGACTAAATTCTTTAAAATGCTAGAGCGCCATAATGGCAGCCATGTCAAAACTTGGAGTAATATTTGTGGAGCGCTATGAGTGTCAAGTTTGAAGGACATGAATGACCGCCATTCAAGAACCCATTATTTTATCCTGACTGGGTGGGTGGGAAGTACAGTCGACCGGCCATTTGCGACCACCTGTACAGAAAGACCACCAGAATGTAAAGACCACATTTCTGTTTCCGTCGAACAGTTTTTCTTATGAGAACCTGCCCTAAAGTAACATGTACCTAAAGACTACCTTTTTGTCTCCTTTGAGTAGTTTTTATATGCAGGTTGCGCTTTATTTTAAACTTCCAAAACATGGACTTCATGATATAACTTCAGCTACATGCCTACTATTTTTATGGGATGAAAATCCGGCAAATTATAGAAAAACTACATTAGAAAATTAAGCAATTCCTTTCTCAGTTTTGTTTTAAACGTTGATTGTAAAGCAAATCATTAATTACCTCCTTGCCACAAATTAGGTCATCTTATCTACTTGTGGCAATATAACCTAACGTATCATAAATATATTGTTTCAACTTTCTGCTATTTTGTCATCTGTTCAGTTTGCTGCTACATTTGGGAGTATGTCTCTCATTCTAATGACTCGTATCCTGCCGCTTCGAGAAGGGAGCGTCATAGTCCCATACACGCTTACATTTGATGGATTTACATCAGTAACCCTAAACAACATAGTGACTGCTTTCAACGCTACAGTCCAGGAACCGACAAGGGAGCTCTCCCAAACCGATCTCTTTCTCGCCCTGACTAGTGACGGTGGAATTGGTGAAACAGTTGGTAAGTCTGAACATGTACATCTGGATATAGCGGCATATCTACAAACAAAATGTTTAAGTGTTGATCATTCCACTCATAGATAATCATATCTGATCATTGATCAATAAAACATCTATAAAATTACTGTTATGCACACTCAATAAGCTCATTATGTAATTATGACTTGGTTTTTATTCATGTTTGTACCTACTTTCCTGTTTTTGTCTTTCTTCAATACAGAGATATGTCCAGCTGGCTACTGTAGCAATGGAGGTACTTGCAATGTCGTTACAACAGACACGTATGCCTTTGAGTGCAGGTAAACCTCCCATTTCGTAGAATTAAACACACTTACAAAATAAGATCTTACAAATACACCAATTTCATGTTAATGCATGATAGTTATATCTAATGTGCTTAGTGATATAAAATTGAAGCGCCAAAGCGGTTGAAATCGAGACCAACTGCCCGGCCCATTTTGACTCGATGTTTTGATATAAAGCTCTTTCGCATTGTATCTTAATAGCATCACGAAATTAAATATTATTCTAGGTATCAAGGCAACATAATTCTTATCATTTATGTAGACATATAAAATTATAATTACAATATATTATGTTACAATACTATTGATTTCTGTCAAACCTCTGATAGTCCTGATATAAAGGACATTACATAACGTGTTCTATCTCCTAGGTATGTCATGCATTCTTTAATAGCATAACCAACCATCCTTACAACCGTTAAATTATCTGAAGTTGATCAACTAGCTTGCATCTACTTTCGATGTCACTTTATTAAATTGTATTCATAACTTTGATATCATACCTTGGAAGGAGGCATAAAGTTATCCAAAACTTATTTGCCCTTCGGTGTCCGCTAGTTGGTTACTCTTGAATGTGTCGATGTGCAGTTACGGATGAACACGGACAGTTGAATAGTTCATCAGGATTAAACTTGTCCTTCTTCAGTCAACAATACATATCAAGATTTGATTTGAAAGAATTGAGAGATTGATCTCGATTGCGGAAGTCTATGCTTCATGAATTATTACATTTATGTTTTGATTTTTGTCATTTTTCCAAAACAGTTGTCAGTCTGGGTTTACAGGAGCACAGTGTCAAAATATGAGAAGTAAGTTTACACTGATGTCATCCGATGAAGGTTTTTCTTATGGACTCTTATCAAACTTTCGTGGTCGGAGATGTTAAACGCTTTACATGACGGTTTTCACGATAAGGCACAGAATAAATATATTTGGTAGACACTAATATTATAAGGCTTTAGGCAAAATCTTTTCATTATTAAATTCAACTTGGTGTGACTTGATTTTTGATAAATTTCTAAATTTCTTGTTCTCTTAAATTCGTATAAATATCTTTTTAAATAAAGTTGGTTCTGAATGAGGAATAAATAAATTATGATATTTTTCTACTTGTGGCAGGTTTATGTGTCCTACAGCCGACTTATTATAGTTAATTAAAATTCGAATCTAAATATTCATTTATTTCCAAAGTCAGTGCATCGATCAATCAAAGTAGATGACACACATTCTCAAATAATCTAAAAACCGATAATTACATATTTACTTATCTTTTAAGTAGTGATTGGTTTGAAGCATAGTTTGGCGTGTATAGACCGTGGTTTTTAGTTATTGTCCGGTACGTCACTGTTTCTAACAAGATTGCAACTACTTTTCAAAAATCAATCTTGGGCAATTCAATAGCCTTGTGCGTCACCAACTGAAATGTTCGAACATGACAATGACTTTATTATAATGTTTTCCCAACATGATTTCTATGGGGTATACAATAGGGTATTGAAACTACCCTTGATTTTTTTTTCTTCTTAAAAAATAGTGTTTTATGTTCATAATGCAATTCTTTTACGACCACCTTGCAGGCCCGCTGAGCACGGTTGAGATCATCGGTATCTTCCTGGGTGTGCTTGGTTTGATCATTATTCTCTTGGTCGTATGTTGCTGCTGTCTGTGGTTGATGGGTGCGAGGTCGAGAATGCCTGCTGATGAGGAGTATCTGGTGGACAAAGCACCCCAACCCATGCTCATGCTGCCGATGGTGAAGAAAACGATCTCTAATCATTACATCCTTTACAAAATACTGTTGCATGATAGTTATTATATAAAAATGTCTCTTAATTGTGACACATTTCCAGGGGGTGCTCTCTTACATTTGTATGATGCGAAAGTACTACAATAAACTTAACTGCGCTGTTTGCTATATTAAAAAAAAAATCATGACAGTGACACTATCATCGCACTTCAAGCAATTAGATCATCCTTCGGTACCCTTTCCCCCCATTAATGAATCCCATCACAATAAGACGTGAATCTAAATCACCGTTCACGGTATACCGTGTAAGTAAAAAAAAAAGTTTACACCAGTAAAATTGTTTTAATTATTTAAAAAATCATCTATGAACAGTAAATTATTATACATTTTATGAAAGCGTGTTTTATCCCAAATCATTTGGTATCAATTTTGTATGGTATGTGATCACGCTTGGATGAATAGAAGGTATTGTTTGCTAGAGTGTAAAAATCGACTTGCGCCAAAGTGATGCCTCTAGTATATGTTGGGATTAGCGGAGTGGGAGAATGAATTAAATGTATCAAATGAAATGCATTGCATTTGCTTTTTTGCAGAAGCAAAGTCACACACAAACACACGCAAGCGCACAAATGTTCGTTGATATTTGATATTCGATATTTGATATGTGTGGCATGATAAATTTTGTTAGGGATGTTATTTGAGCCGGCAAAGACCGAAATAATACCCAAATCCCAATTGATCTCAAACATCACATAAGGAACTTTGGCGCAAGTCGATATTTGCACTCTCGCAAACAATGCCTTCTGTTCGTCCAAGCGTGAACGCAAACCACACACAAATTGTACTAAATGATTCGGTATAAAACACTCTTTCATAGGTTGTATAATAATTTACTGTTCATAGATGATTTTTTTAAAATAATTAACAATTTTCTAGGTGTAAACTTTTTTTGACTCACACTGTATGTGAAACATCGTTATAGGCGTACAAGAATCTACGTATTGTTGTTTGATAATACCATTCTAATCATGTTTAAACAACGACTTTAGTTTGATTGCCTGAATACTAATCATTTTGTCTCCTCATAAGTGATTTCAGTTTCAAGTGAAATGCCAAGTTGGAGGGAATTAACAAGACAAACTGCAGAAATTTTAAAATGTTAAGGTTTAACTATTTTGGATAGCATTACTTTTAATCTAATGTACAGTCTTTGACGCAAATTCTTCTGCTCTTTGCGATGCTAGGATGAAGATTATTACCGACCACCTCGTCGCCAGCGGCCAACCATCACCGAAATGCCCGAAGAACCAGACCTCCGACCATTCAGACCTCCCACTCCGCCCTCTCCGCCCCAATCTTCCTTTATGCACGACGATCCCTTCTTCGTACCACCCCCTGAACCATGGCAACCGCCACGACAGCAACCAATGATCCTTCCTCCTCGTCCGCAACAACGACAACGCCCGAGGAGTCCACCTCGACAACGAAGAGAACGACCACCTGGTTACTATGAAACCCGGGTACCAGCACCTCCTCCTCCGCAACTGTCTCGCCAGATATTGGTGTTACCACCACAGGCTCCAAGATGGCACCGAATGAGGGTATATAGTAAACCGTGTGAAAAGTGAAAATAATAATAGATAAGATTCATTTTATGAGGAGACGAATCCACTTAAAATTAAATGCTTAAGGCGCACTATTGAAGAAAGATAGAACAAAGTTATACACAAGAATACCAATTGGAAAGGATACAACATAATAAAAGGGAAAAAGAAGAAAAAGTTAACAGATAACGATATAAGCCTAATCAAACTGATACTTTTCTGTAAAGTTTTTGAACTAGTCCTATATTGATCTGCTGGTTCTAATCTTGCTATCTTTCTGTAAATTGTATTATCTGTATTTTGTTTGTTTATTCGTTTGTTTGTTGTTGAAGGTCGTTACTCAATGAACGAAATTCTACTTAAGCTTAATCCCGACGGCTCGCTCTTCTTCTTCTATGTCTTCGCCTTCTTCTAATTATTCCTCTTCTTCTTTTCTTCTTCTTCGTCTTCTTAATTTGGTAGAATCGTATTGACCGGTATTTGCCGAGGCGAGGGCCTCGATTCCGCGGCGACCGTCGACCCGAACCAATATCACATTTTCATGAGGTACGTGCATCCATACATCAGTTCAAGATTCTTTTTAGAGCCAGAGGGGCGTTATCTCTTTGTTGGGTATAAAATGAGCTAACGTCTTTCTAGCTCTAAGTAAACACATTTATGGTTAGCCGAGTTGGAATATCTTTTCGTAATGATTATTGGAGCTAAAACCCGTGAACATTTTCATCAAACGAAATCATCCAAGCTCTCAATTTGTCATTCATGCTTATTGTTTATAAATAATTACAAAACAATAAAGCACAGGGCCATATGTACTCTTGAATGTGTTCTATTCTCTTCAAAGCTATATGTCCCTTTTGCAGCCAACCTCAAATTCTGTAAAACTTTGCAGGAATTTTGAATATGTCATTAATGTCCTATCTGTGAAATTTAAATGTTAGCAGTGTCCTAATACTGTATTCAAATTATGCAAGGGAACCTCCTTACTTGCTAGACTTCACTGGCAGACACTATTGAGTGACTGACTGGCCTTTTTTTCATTTTTGTAATAACATAAATAAAATGAGCTGTAAAGAGTACATGAGCACTTGTCTACATCAATAACCCACTTCTTGTGATGGCCAAAATTAAACTGATTGAATCTGTGCGCAGCATAAAACGTATGACCACTCCGTACAATGGTCTGAAAATCAAGACTATTACTTATCCCCACCCTTTTTTAGGGAAGTTCTAAATTAGTATTATCTTTCAAATGCAGTTGGAATTTAACCTTTTCATTTTTAGGGCCTGCAAATGGGACATAGTACCTTTAATATGAAGTGGAATGAAACAAAATGTTTTTGAACGCATTTTTAAATATTTATATCTAAAGAAAAGTGATACACGTATACAAGTTGTATATAAAAAAAAGCAGTTATGTACCTGAATTACTCTAGTATCAGTAGCCATCGATGCAATACTGTGGTACAGAAACCGAGTTGTAAAATGTTCATCATTCATTCCCTTATAACCAAAATGTTTGTATCATATGCTCTCTCTAAACACAGTTACCACCCAGCTATGACATGGGGCCAATTCGTAATGACCGGGCATCTGCTCCAAAATTCAGAGGAGATTATGCTCCAGACCCGGTAGGATATTTTATTATTTCTTGGCATTCTTCCTTCTCTTTAAATCGTGATGTTTATTTTATGAATCATTTAGTTCAATTTATAAGAACTCGTCCCTTTTTCTTAATCCATGGTATATAGAGAGGAACTGGTATAATAAACAATTTATATTTGAGTATCAAAAAATATTTGTATGAAATAAATATATTGTCCATCTTTTTTCTCCAACACACAATCGTCTTTGATTTTCTTTCGTGCTCTCTCTCCCTCTTTCTGCTTATTAAATCTGTCTGCTTTCTCTTTGTCTATATCCATCCGCCCGTCTGTTTTCCGGGCTGTTTTCCCTGCCCCCTCTCTATATAGCTACCCGGCCAGTACCTTCAGGGCGGGGGACCTATCCGTAGGAACGGCTCAAGAAGGCCTGATGCTTCTCGATCCAGAGGAAATCGTGTACCAGAAGAGGTAGGCAATCACTGTCACAGTTATGCTATATCTTTGTTTTTTCTACGTCACTCTTTTCTTTCTTTCTTGTCTTTCATCTTTTCATCCAACCTCCCCTTTTCTGTAGTCCCCTCCCTCTCTTTTTTTTTTCACCGGCTCTCTCTCTCTCTCTCTCTCGCTCCCTCCATCCCCTCTCTCTCAACTTCCTTTTTTTCTGTTGATAATTATTACTCAAGGTTATTATCCCATCATATCCTCTGCAAGACATCGGGTTGGGTTGCTTTTATTTCTTCCTGACAAAATGAAATAAAATTGTTTATTTTCAATTTTTCATTTCTTTTTTTGTTTAAATGGGGGGGCGGGTGTTTGTTTCTGCATTTAAAAAAACAAGACCATGGCTAAACCATGATGGTACGCGAGCCCTTACAAATGGATAAATTATTTTAACTCTGTGAATATAAAAACCGACATGTTATGTTATAAACATAATTTCCTTTTCTTTTGTTTATGCACAGGTCGGAGAAATGAAACGACGATTGTTCTACGAGTTCAACTATTAATTCATTAAGGTTGATAACCTATTTTAATACTGACCTGATCTGAGTTTGCTCAGGGTTGGGGTTTACCTTTAACGATTGAGAAATATAATTTTAGACTACGATAGTATAAAACTAGTAACAAATTTATGGACATGGTTCATCTTAGTTCTTAAAAAACTTCTTTTCGATGGCACAATGAAGTTTAGGGAAAGTAAAGTTTGTGTAAAAAGAACACTGAACCGTTCAAACCAAGTTTAAGCATATCTACACAATGATTATACGTCAGCTACACCAATGACCAACTACAGGCCAGACAAACAATTGAAATTACCCCATTTGGCCAAAGATCGGTCATTGTGTATGAAGTGGGTCTCAAGTCGGTTGGGTGGTGTGACAGAGGTACTGATGATTTAATGTCCGAGCTCACATTGAAATATTCAGATTCTAATTATGTAATCTTTTACAAGTAGTCTTTTAAATATATATATACATACATGTAATACATATCTACTTCATGATCATTAGACTGTATAGTGTATACAATAATAAAGATGCTTAAGAAAGGTTCTAGTCATTTGTAAACTTTTTGTAATGTAGCTTGTATTTAAATACGTCTCAAAACTGTAAAATTCCTCTTCTATTGTTGATAAGTTAAAGCTAACCTACTTGCATTGATTCCTCTTTTGTGATTCGTTTAGAATGCAGTTGTTAAAAATGATTTCAAATTAGACAATATTTGAATGTATATTCTTCCCTGTTTAACAACGTATGAATATCAGATATTTATTTTGTCTCAAATAAATAAATCCAGTAACCTGCTGTATGAAACATACAAGTGCACAATAAAACTCAAACTAAAGTACGTTCAAATATACCAGAGTAAACTGCTGTGTCTTTGTTTGTGTATGAAATGATTGGCCAGTGTTGATGAAAAACAAAGAGCTGCACGCCTGTGGCAACAAAATGTATTTTTGTGTTACAAGATACATACATGTAAATGTGAAGTGCAGTAAGTACTCTTAAAAGTAGGTACCCTTGAAAAGCCCCCCCAAGACGTTCAAAGCCATTGTTGTTCAGGGCAAGTGATGATGGGGGTGATGAGGGTACCCTTTGTGGCATCCCGAAGAGTGACTGGTCTATTTTTCTCTTGCAGGACAGCTTGATGGGGGCTTCTTGGCTTATTTTGTATGCTCTTTCGGAAAATGAAGTTCAAATTTGGAAACTCTAAAAGTAGTTTTTTGATGGCATCACACTTGACCACTCTATTTTCCTAAGCTAATTCGATTTCATGAAGTAGTTGATTTGTCATGGCTCTGTGAAGCGGGTTATCAGCTTCCTTACATCTCCGTAGGTCGCAGATATATATGACTGTCATGGCATAGGTTTTGTGAAACGACCCCCAGATTATAAACAATATTGATACAGAAACTCCAGCCATAACCCTCTTGACTTTCTGGCACGCTGGCATGGTAACAGATGCAAGAGCGCCCTCTAGGTTCCATCAATTCACAGTTGCAGATCATCAGCAGAAAGATGTCACAGCAGTCTGGAGCAAGAACCAGATCATGGTCCAAATTGGTGATACTGATGGTTGTCTTTTCACCAGAGACTTCCTGCAGCCTCCACACTCCTCCACTGTCCTACATCTAGGTGAAGAAGTGGACGCATCGGAACACTCCAAGTGTCTCCCACTTCACAGCTGCTAATCATCAGCATGACTATGTCACACCAGTCCGAAGAAAGTACCAGAACATTGAAGCCATTCACAGTCGTCTTTTATCCGAGACATTCCTCTGGCTTCCTGCACGATTGTGAAAACACTGAAGCAATAGCCCCCTCTAGGTTCTCACACATAGCTGTTCCAGAGCATCAGCTCATACAGGCAAGAGGCTAACACTCAAACCAGCACCACTCCTTCACAGAAACAACTACTTGAGCCATGGCTGCTTTTCTCTTTCCATTTTAAGAAGACAAATCACAGGTGATGGCATCTCGTATCCAGCTGCCATAGCAACCCTTTAGCTTGACATGATCGGTTGTTTCATCATCATCAGTAGCCTCCGCCTTTGGAATGCAGTCTCTTGGCGAAGGTCACCTCGGCTCGATTCCTGATTCCAAAGCTGAAGAACAAAGAAGAGAAATATTGAAAAGTAATGTTACATTTCAATAAATGTCTTTCTCATGTTCAATACATTACATAATTTCTCACCTACCCCCAAACTAACATCCAAATAGTCATACTCATTCACTATTTGAAATATCATATCTAATGTATTCGATCTAGAACACTGGATAAATAGAAGACACAACAAAGTGCCTGGTCCTTCACAATATTTATTACCCATGATTCCGATGAGAACATTGCATTATTTGTCCTAAATCATTTACCAAGATATGGGGGGGGGGGGGGGNGGGATAGAAAAAAAAAGATAATTTGGTTCAGTTAAAATGCATGAAAATACTTACTCTCTTATTTTCTTGTAATCATCAGTCAGCTTCTCACCCTCAAAACAAAGATAGTAACTCCTCCATACATATCGCCTTGAGAGGTTCAGAAAAATAGAAGGAAATAATATTGAAATAGATTTTGTAATACATCAGCTACATCAATATATACCCTCTCAGTTATTCATTGCATTATTTGATGCTACTTAAAACACATAATTTGAAGCACAATTTTTAATATTTCAATTCTATCTCCTAATAAAGTCATTGAAGGAAAAAATTACATGACAAATAAGATGTATACCATTTTCATTCAGACGAATTCTGTTCCATATTCATCAATATCTTGTCAAGGTTTGAGGAACTAAAATCCTGAGTATTGATTGGCATAATCTTTTTAGAAATTAGAGTGTAAGAACATGGAGTACAGTCCAAGGTGATGTGAAAATTTCATATATAAATCGGAAAACTAAATCTACCGGTACTTGAAAACTTGAATCGTCCAGTTTCTGTTCTCACCAGCTAATTTTCTTTTTGATATCTTCTCGATCCTGCTTGAGCTCAAAGTACCTCTTGATGGCGCTCTTCAGATCCTGAACGGTTGCAGTCTGCATCACAACTACAGCTGTCACGATCGAATGAAAATGAGGAAAATGGTGAAACAGAGAAAAGGCAAAATATATCTTTTCATGAAGATGTTGTCAAGAAACACCCTCCCCAAAGTGGTATCTTCTATGAGTAGTTCATGGGATCTCATTTGAGATTTCAGTGTAAAGTTATGTCTTAACCCAGAGCTGTTTAGGGATTTTTTTTATTGAAAAGAGTGTGCTTATTTTGGGCAATTTATGCATCTTCCAATATTTTCAGAGTAGTTTTATATTTTCACTACCTTTTTACAGTCCATGTAAGCAACAATATGATATCACGAAACGACAATGATCTTTTGTTTTGTTCATTCAAAACCATTAAAAAATTCAATATTGTCCTTCAAACTTCAGTATCAAATACATTTCAAAATAAAATACTGAAAAATGTTTGTCATATTGGTCGCTTTTGCAAGAGAGGAAGTCATAAATTATAACACATCAAACAAGGATTTCCTGTGCCAAACTTCATCAGGCCGTTTGGTTTATTCAGCCACATTGGAGGGGTGACTTGCGCCCTCTTGCAGTATAATTATTATAGTCTCAATTAGACCACATAAACAGAATATTGTTACAAAATGTACCATGGTCAATATGAAATGCAGATCGAATACCACAGATGTAGTGAGGATAATGATTGCAGAGTTTCAAATGTTTAGGTCATTCAAAATAACTTTTTATAAACAGTGTTTATTATTAACTACAAGTTTTACAAAGTAAAAAAATCCTGTTCAAACATGAAATTAAATTATAAAAGATGAAATATTTAAGTTAAGTTCACTTAGGAATGAATGACTGGCTCCTGGTGGTGGAATATAGCCAATAGGCAATCCCTGATAATATTTGACTTACGCATGACATCGCCCTCAGCTCTTCTGACGATCACCGTCATAGCCTGGCCATATTCCAGTGCGATCTGGAGGTTGACCTCCTCGACACAAACATCCTGAGGAAGATCTTCGAGGAGGGGAAAGTCAAGAATCTCACAGAGTTCCTTCCTGACGATCGCCATCGCATCCACATGAGAGAGAGGTTCCTCTGTTCCCTGTTGCCGTGGTGATGTAGGTGATGATGGAAGAGGTATTGCTTGTGGATTTTCTTCCATCTCAGTCACTTCTGTTTTCTCTCTTAATCTGATCTTGAAGACCGTATTATCTAGAATATGAAAATATAAACAGTGGATGAGTTTGAGAAGACTAAAGATCCACCCCCCCCCCCTCAAAAAAAATGGTTCAAGTGAATACATTCCACATCAGCTACAGTAAAATTTGGTTGTGGGCATCAACAAAAAGAAAATAAAGAAATTCAAGCTAAAAAAGATTTGTAATTAAATGACAGAGTAAAACTGGCTATAATAAGGATATACCCCAGCATTCAACATCAACAGTTACAAGTTGCGTAGTGCAAAAAAGTTATCAAGATTTACCAGATTGGCACGCTCTTCAAACAGTGTACAAAATGTAGGTCTGTAACAATTTTTTTTTTTTTAATTGCAAATGTAAGACCTAGAGCCAGAGGCTAGAGTCTAAACCAAGGTTTCAGCTTCTCCGATATAGACAGTTGTTCCGCTGAGACTAAGTCTGGATCCACCGACATCTCTAGATCAAGTATGGGGAAGGTTCACAAATTGTCAGTTTATGAATGAATATCCCTAACCAGCTAACAGACAGTTCTTTCTGTCTAAACTTTAATAGAGTCTATACCCTGATAATTTGGGGTCATAGATCTAGATCCATTTTCAAACACATGATGAAGGAGTAGAGTCTAGATCTAGACATTCAAAAGATTCTAATGGAAATTATCTGCATTTGATATAGTCTATTATGAATAGTAGACCTAAAGTAGACCTAGATCTAGTATCGATACTCATATGTTGCAGTTTACTCTTTTATTTCTTTCTTTGTCTGTTGTTTTATACAGTAGTCGGTGTTGATAGTATCATCAATCTCTGAGTCTGATCATATGTTAACTCCGCTCCGGGAGCCGTGAGCTTCGGCGTTGGAGCTCCTTGGAGTTTACAAGCCGTTGATTCTGATAAGCTTTGACTTGAATCAAGAAACACAATTCAATCAAACAAAAATTACATTATGAATGTCAGTCCTGATTCCTAAATTGTAGAAAGAAAGAACAAGCCATAGAAAAATTAGAAAAACTTAACTCACTCAGACTGTGACAATGTCAATGAGTCTCTCAATCCTTCCGCAACCCGTGAGTTACTACCTCAGATTACGTTTATACTAGCTAGCTATAATCTATAGATGGTGTCGATGTGTCAGCGCAGCATAGCTAGCTAGGTCGGGTGTTTGCCCGAAACTCTGGGGTGGATTGAGGCGAGTACCACAGAACTAGAGAAAGTCTCTCCACGCCGCGGCGCGCCGCTTTTTGTATCCTAGTCTAACATCAGAGACATGTGACAGGTCCCTGCTATTATAATAACAAATTAAGTTAGTTTTAGCATTAACTAAGTTCATAATAGACTCTTACCCAAAAAAAATTGAATAAAATTTTACAATTTTCTACTACTATAATTTTAAAATATTCATTTTGAAGTTATGCCGAATTAATTTGAATAATGATAAAAATGAGTAGGATGAAGTAAGACTATAACCCGAAGGTAAGCAATACCAAAATATTGCGCGCGCCATATGTAGCCGGTTTGTTATTGTTGTGTGTTGATTCTATGTAAATTAATGGACGAGCAAGCTCGAGCACCGCACGGGAAATGCATGGATATCTCGCCGGTACTATACACGGAACTAACTGAGTACGAGATCAGTGGAGCTCTCAGAAACAGCCGAGTCGCTTCGCAGCTGGTAACTCTGTCCGGGAGAAATCGTTATTTCCAAGAACAAGTGAGCTGCGGAAGTTGTTTATTTTTCCCGTACATGAAGTCCTAATGATGGTACATTTTTGCTGAGGTGAGTCTTGACCATGTTGACCCATCTGCCCATGTATGCGATGACTAAGAATGTGTTACTGAGACCAATCCAGGCAAGATGTATCTTTGTCATAGCTGATCTGCTATGTGTACGTCAGTCTGGCTAGGCGTTGGGCTAGGCCGAGGCTGAACAACTGTAAAAAGTGAGATTGTGAGTAGGAATGCTTTTCCATTACACTGTGTTCAAGATGACCTGAATTCAGTTCCTTAGATCAGGCATAGCCTAGGCCTAGGCCTAATGCCATATAAATCATTGATTGATATCGATAACGTTGTATCTATACTGATGTAGACCTAGACCAAACTTTCTGTCTCTTTCGTTCGTAAGCCTCTTATTTGGGTAGGGTCGTAGCCGACCCTACCCAAATCAGAGGCTAACGAACGAAAGAGACAGAAAATTTGGTCTAATGTAGACCTAGACTAGATCTATTTACAAATTACAATTGTTTTGAATTTTCCTTCTGGGTTTCTTGCAAGCTGATCAGTTTAACACAATAACAATTGTTTTTAAACATAGACTAGGGTCTATGTGTTCGAGACAGAAGTAGACAAAGGCTAGGTGATGAATAGACAGAAATAACTGTCTGGTATGGGTCATTTCTTTAATAAAACTGACATTTGTTGACATTCCCCATACACAGAAGGTAACTTAGACAAATCGCACCGAGGAGGTAATATCTGGCCAATTACTGATACCTGCACTTTGTGACAGTAACTTTCTCCCCCAATTCTCACAATTAAGATCTAATTTTCTGATTTATAAATCAATCTATTTCTATCCTATTTACATTTGTGCATCTTTTTAATTCTTATTTCAAATTGCGAAATTGACGGATTTACTTATATGAGTTATCCAATTTTTATCTCCGAACCGTGAAACGTATCGTTCATCCATTCAAACTAGTAATCTATGACGTCACCTGGCCGTTGGCCAATCCAGAGCACTCGTTTGGTATTTGGTTTATGAATATACATACATCACTGGGACTATTGGACGTTCGAAAAGAAAAAATGAATATTTATCAACTAAAACCAACATGGATGACATGAATCATGTTAACTACAAGACTTTCTCGGATTAATCATTAATTTAGGATCTAAATGAGCAAGCTTTCGTACAAGTCAAATTAAATATTTCTGTGTTATTTTTTATATTGTAAAATAGTTATTGTAATATTGCAGCAAAAGTGCATTAATGAGAATGTAACTTCCGTCTATGAATAGAGACGGTCAGAGGAGCCACATGCAATCTCAGCGGAACAACCATCGATATCAGAGACTGAAGCTTTCGGTCTAGGTGATGATATGAAATATGATTGATATTGATATCGCCAAGCCTTAATTGGCACCCATACCCCTGCCAGAAGAGGCAGGTATTTTAAGCAAACCTTAAAATAAGTTTGAAATCTCCCCTTCCAGCACCGATGTACATAGCACACTGGCTTCGGAGTTTGCTAGTGGACTCTTCTTTCTTCTCATACAAAGCACTTTGGAACCAGTCTACCGGTAGTCATAAAAAAAAAAAAAAACATTTTGATAACGAATTGATAGCCATTTGCTTAATACCTTTCACATGTTTAATACTGATGATGATTAGTGAAGGTGGGAATTTACATTACAAAAGTGCTGACCTCTTACAAGAGTTCGCGATGTTGGTTCCGGCTTGAATGCCAAGAGATGTGGTGAACATGTTAAAGATTGTTTTTGCATTTCCAATTTGTTAGTAAATTAATAGCAATTATTATAATAATAGAACTTCTCTATATTCAGCGAACTTATAGTTTGTGTGCCTACTAAACTTGGTAAGCATAAACAGTACTTGTTTTACTCCACCAGGAGTGTTGAGCCATATCATTTTCAGATTGAGATCCATATTTCATGGAATATGTTCCTGAAGTAGATTTATGCAAAATAAGAGGTTAATGATGATGCTAATACACTACTCATAAATCCCATCTAAGGGCAACTAACTGCAAAATGAATTATGTATTTGGGGCCCCTCAATGTCCGAAACTTGATATGAGTATATTCAGGCACCTCGCTTCCTGAATGTAAGTTTAACAATGATGTGTTACCCATTTAAATATACACCTGTATAGCTGCAGCTTGCAGCGGCACTTTTTTCCAAGTCTGGGATTGATACCCCTCAATGTCTGCAACTCAATATGAGTATAATCAGACACCTTTCTTCCTGAATAGGAGTTTAATGAGGTGCATAACTAACGCCCATTTCCTTCCCAAGAGGTTTTGAAAACTAGTCAAAACGTACATGTAGCAATTGTTTTGTGGACATACACATGTAAATGTAGGCTTTTTCTTGCTTGCACAGTGTCAACCTACAGTGTAGGAGCAATAGATCAAATAGTAAGATATCACCAAGTAGATTTAAATGCTATTGGTCTTGCCTTGTTAGACATGCAGGAAATTGAACAAAATGTGGTTTGTATTCCAAGGCATAAGCATGCAGTATTCAAATTCATTCTCCGGATAGTTGCAGAGAGTGATTTAATCTTACTGACTAAGTATTAGCCCAGAAGAATCCCAGCTATCAAAATAGGATTTTGAGAAAAAAAATATGTCAATGGCTGAAGTCCAGATTGTTTTATTTTTCCTTTTGATGTACCGTAAGCATTTGCAAATCTGGCATTCATTTTGTTTAATAGAATAAATCCCCTTTGCATTAATGCCAAATGAAATCTGATTATAGTCTTTACAATTCTGATTAGAAAAAGGTATCTTTAGTATGGCAAAAGTAACAGATAGAAAGAAAACAACTTGTTTCTTGCAGCAATTGCTTTGTTTGATATGAAGATGAAAGCAAAGGCCTAGAAAAAAAGAAATGCTAGGGTATTGCCACATGAAGTTTGTATTCAGCACATTGTAGAGATTTCCTTTGCGGGATGCTCAAAATCCAGTATTAAAATGTATGGAGCCCTTTAAAAAAAAAAGAATTATTTTCCATTTTGATACTCTCTGACATAACTGATATGATGACTGTAGATGCTTCAATCTAGTGTAGTGAAAAGAGATACAAATGTGGGTTATATTTAAGCACAGTATTGACTATTGACTTTAATATGCTAAGATACGATTATGGAAGATATTCTACAATGTAACTATAGTGATACATGTGTAAAAGACGGCTCAAGAGAGACAATAAAAGCGGCAATAAAAGCGGTCCTTATAGGCAGAAGGTCTGTATGTGCAGGTTCTCTCACTACACGTTTCAATGAGAAACGCTATTTAAGGGCAATAGAAAGTCTTTATAGGCAAGGGGTCTTTCTATTACTGTAGGTGATCACTATAAAAAGCAGGTTTTCACTGCATATTGCTTCTCTCTAATGGGAGGTGATATTACTGTTGAATAAATGAGTATTATTTGGAACAACTACCATGTTCATGTAGCTAGCACACATATAATTGATTGATGCAATTTTTTTTTAACTACATGGCTTTTCTTTATCCAGGTGATTTTACTGTTGAATAACTGTATTATGTGTAGCTAGCATATCCATGATTTAGGCAAAATCATTTTTAATACACTTGCTTCTCTCTACCCAGGTGATGTGTGTATCAGCTGGTATGCTCGGAATGCTCCTCAATGGAGTGATGAAGGTGTAATGTATAAAAAAACAATTGATTCATGCAGGCAGAATGATATTATGTTAAACCTTAAAGGCAGGCTTTACTACTTTAGCCAGAAGGGATTAGACCGCCCAGCGAGCCAGCGAGGTCACTGCGACAGGTGGCTATCTCATTAACTCAGCTCTCATTTAGCATAACAAAAAGGGGATCATGGGGGACGAACAGGCACTGATTGGGGAAGTTTTCTATATAGAGGGAGCAAGTAGCTACAAGTAGGACAGTGGGCCTTTAACATCATTGTTGTCAGTTGTTTTCTATCCTATCTCTCCTTGCTTTTGGATCAGTTTATGGCAGATTTTAATTTTGCCCAATTGGGCAACCAATATATTTTCTGCTTGGACTCATTTTAATCACCTGCATTACTTTCTTTGTTGCTCTAGAAATCCATGCAGCCTTGTGCTCAACTTCAACTTAACATTATACATAAAATACACCATAGTACTATACATCAATATGCTTTTACCGTATACAAGCTCTTGTCTGCATCATTTATTGTACTGTACTACAATAATGGTATTCCTGTGCATTATACATGTATTGGGCGAGTCCGTGAACTGTGTCACATACAACATACATGTACATGTACATGTATGCACTTTTTCTCTTTAGTTTGTCCAAAAATGCAAAGTCTCATTGATATGATCATTGAATAATGTTAATTATAACAGAGAAAAAAAATAATCAATGGTCATATCTAATGATTTTCACTTTTGGATACAAAATTGTACTACTTTTAGAAAAAATAAATAGTCATATGTCATAGGCCTAATATGTTGTATAGGGCGCATTGCCCAGAATTGCCCTACCTACCTACCTACAGTATTATCATATGAAATTTGATTAGGAATGCCCCAAATGCAGGTGTGAGATCATGAGTCAGTCCAACCCTCATTAGTGGTGCATGTTGTCGGATGACTCAGTCCGTACCCCATTAAACATGATCATGAGACACATACATGTAGCTCTTTCAAACGTCAAAGGGCACTTCTGGGCTTGGTTTAAAAAAAAAATTAATCATGACATCTTATTTTTGCCTGCACATGTTATTGAAATTTGACAAGAAGAAAAGGAGGAAGTGGGGGAGGGAGGGAGAGAGGGATGGGTGAAGGTATGGCAATGAAAAGTTCACTAATAAACATTTTCAGTGCTCCAAACTTTTTGCTTGCCTACATGTAGGCACTTTTGGACATCACAACTGACAACACTATTCCTATCCCTAACCCTGACCTTGATTTACAACCCACTCACAACCTCCTGAGTTATGTAGCTGCAGCAAACATTGGATGGGTCTCGTAGTTGATGCTTTCTTAACTTGTTACCTACCTGAACTGAGTCGACCCTGTATTAAACTTATGGGAAGGATAAAGTTTTGTAGTCAACTGGTTAATATGATAGACAAGCCAGTGGATTATAAACTTTTTAATACTTGTCTACCCCTAAAGAAGATTTTTGTTGTTGTACTGTGCATACTGTGCGATGTCGTAAGTGAACCAAAAGCTATATATACTTGTAAAGGTCAAGGTGTGTCTTAACATAACATGTTATTCCCACTCTTTTACCATGTACCATAGATTATAACCCACTCAAGTGTGTGAGCTGGTAATGGTCAAAGATTGAAACTCATTGGCAAATGACAGAAAAACATGCTTTCTTCTTCATGCCATGGGTGGTATTGTAGTTTGACACAGAAAAATGATTTTGCTTGTCATAACAGATCTAAAGATCAAACAGTATTGCACAAAGTTCGCTGCTTACTCAGAAGATACTGCATGCAAGCACCAATGAAATATTGCTGAGACAAATTTATGACAAAATTATTTCACTGAACTAAAGAGTGTTTTGATGATATGAGTATATGACGCCTTATTTACATGTATTTGATTCAGGTTTTTGGCTGTAAACTGTGTGAATTATTTTTCCATGAATATACTTTTTGAGGAACTTCATAATGTTATTGCTATCAAAACACACCAAACATACAGTATACTAAATATAGTATTTTGTTTCATCAACATAATTTGCAGAAACCACTGAGAGCCATGTGTATCCTTTGACTTTCGACTGAAATGTTTAGACATTTACATAGTATTCTTGAAATGCCATATTTTCAATGGAAATGGCATCATTTTACCATAATACTAGTAACAAACTGCATGTACATGTAGCTTATTTACAGGGAATGATCTTCTTACCCATTGATCCAACAGTTTCTCTGTTTGGAGTCAAAAGGGAGTAAACTCTTGTACTTAAACTTTAAACACAGAGTTAATGCCCTTCTGGCTCTGAACAGATGAATTGTTCTTTTGACACTTTGTTCTGGGATTTATTCTGTCAAAAATTCAAACATTAGGCTGTTTATGTTGCAATATGGTCACATTTACAGTAAACTACATGTACAGTTGTGTGTGTGTCCAGGCCTCCAGGGCTACAGTTCATAAGCCAGAAAGTTGTGGAATATAAAAAAACAAACTATTCTCCAAGTATTTAATTATTCAAACAGTCCATTTACTCAAGCTTTATTCACATTCAAATGTAGTACAATAAATTTTCTGGTTGCCATCGATCTGCAGTACATATTGTAGTTTAAGTATGGAGCTTTCTACTGTAGATATTAAGTTGTTCTAATACAAATTTAAATGTTACCTTTTCATCATGCTTCCATTAGGAAATGACTAAGACTTCTGAAGCTAGATTTTCTGTAACATATTTTTTTAATGTACAGCTTGTCTGTTTTTTCTTGAGGGCAACTTCAAACAATTTTCACCTCAACAAGGAATTGTCTTAAAGCCTTGAAGGCGGCTTCATCGAATCATCAACATTTAAAATGGCAGGATGCACAATTAGTTTGATGTGTTACGAGAAGCCAAAATGACCCTCAAAATAACCTAAATGAAAATAAATATTTAAAATATAAAAATGTATTATACAACATAATATCAGGTTTCATGCAGATTCCTCTTGTAAAACACTTCAAGTAATTATTTTACTTGCAGCCTTTCAAAAACATTGCTTACAATGTGTACTGTACTGGTGGTCCGCAGCAGAGTTGTAAACCTTTCATTACATTTTTACAGCAGTGGTGTGCATGGTGACTTCATTCTGTAAATATAAGGGAGAGAAACAGCAGGAAAGAAGGTGGGCATGATTGAGTACTCTCTGCATGTGCATTTGTGTGGGGGCGTTTGCTCTGATCATGATGTGCTGTTGCGCTTCACTGTAAGTTCACTTCTTGACATTTATACGAAACAAGTAGAAAGTACATGTACATGTTACACATACTCTATATCAGACCATTTACAGTTGTGTACATGTTTATCGACTGTTCAGAGCCAAAAGGACATTGCATCTGTGCTGACGTTGGTTGGTTTTACTTGACTGCTAAGAACGCATGTGTATGCTTGTAAGTAAGTAAGCAGTCAAGGAGAAATGGCTTTAAGTCATTTGTTTTTTCATGAGTTTTTGATTAAAGACAATCTTGAATCTCTAGCTAGACAAGTACCGGTACTCTGTATCATTTTTACCAAAACGTGTTATTTAAGCTTTCCCTGCTCATGGACTATTTTGAAAGAAACATGTTTTTTGTATACCGGTATGAGGTAAACATTGTTACAAGTTAATGCCCTTCTGGCTCCAAGCAGACGATATGAAAATGAATGCATATTTAGGCTGTGATTTTTTTAAAAATTTCAATTGAAGCTAATCTTGAGTTCCCCTGTCCCTTCTTCTCTTACAAGACAAATACATCATTTTGGCCTGAACACTACTTGTAGCATTATTTAAATTGTCTCTGCTCATGGACAAGGACTTTTTTTAAAGAGAAATAATTTAACATTACTTAAGCTTTGCTTTGAAAAAAGAAACATACAGTGTATATTGCCACGAGACGAGTCTTGAAGACGAGGCTGGTGTCGAGGAGGAACTATTTTTAGCGAGAGCTGGAGTCCTCTAAGCTTACAATGAGGATAATTACTCCCAGTGTTGGGCTTCTGGTTGTCACGATGGTTCAAAATGAGGCTTTAGGAACCTTTCCAATCGATACAGACATTAACTACATGTACTTACCCAAAGTTTATTACATGTCCATGTTTAATAGACACAAGCTAATGTAATTCTCAATGACAAATTTAAAGATAATGTAGAGAATTTGTGTATGTTTGAAAGAGACTGAAGTTAAAGGAGAATTTTGGTCACAATGGTCCAAAATCATGCTTTAGGGAACAATTCACAATTGATGCAGGTATTTTATTGCTTACCCAGAGCTAATTACTCCTAAAGTACAATGTATATAATTGACAATGATGAATTTAATGAAAATAAAGAGACTATGAATATGTTCTGTAAGCTTAATGTTCAGAAGAGACTGAAATATGAATTCTGGTCATGATGGTTCAAAACCAATCTTTAGGAAGTACTTTCCAATTGATGCAGATATTTCACTGCATATCCTGAGTTTAAGAAGCCTATAAAGCTAGAGTAATTCTCTTTATAGTGGAATCAATTTTATTAAAACAAAATAGACTTTTGTAAATTTTATGTTCAGAAGATACTTCAGGATGAATGTCTTCTATACATTTTTGTAAGAAAAGAACATTTAGGGTGTTGGGAAGAGTGGGAGAGAGAGAGGGGGGAAATATGTTTCTTGCTTTTGATTTTTAGTGGGAGAAAGACAGAAAAAATGAAAAAACAGTATGTTTGTGATAGAGAGAGAGAGGAAGCGCTTTGAGCATGTTTATGTAAAGGCGCTATGTAAATATCAACATGTATGTATGTATGTAAGGAGAGGAGGGAGGGGGGAGGGGCGGGGGATGATGGGAGAGGAACCAAGTGAAAGAGAAAAAGTGTAAGTTATAGAGAAAACAGATAAAAAGTAAACTTTTAAGAAAAAGCTAGAAAAAAGGAAAAAGTTAAAGAAATTGAAGAAACAGGTTTTACACTCAGAAAATGAAATCTGATTATCTGAAATGAGCAAGAATTTCATATTTATACATATACACTGTATATACCTACATGTACTGCAGCTGAAGCTAATGAAATTGTCATTAATTAACAACATGTTTGAGAAATATTTCAATGCATCCTGCATGCTTCTATCATCCTAGGAATGACACTCTGAAAATGCCAATCTACGATCAGCCATAAAGACAAAAATGATGGGTAGGAATTGAAGGGTTTCTGTCAGGTGAAACATGACATTTGAAAAGTGGCCCTCAGAGGAGCAGAAACAGTCCAATAATCTTAGGCATTATCACTCAGTCCCATAGATTGATATTTGTGTGATGTCTCGGTACTTACTGTAGTGCTTTTTTTTTCTCTCAAGCCTTAAGCCATGCCCTCTGCACACAAAAAAGCTGAACTGAAAATGAGTACATGTACATTGTACATGCATACTGTGTTTGAAAGATCACTCAGTTGATCCTTGTTCATACATGTGGTATACATGTACTGCCTCAAAAGACTGCTGTGCAATAAGATTTAACATGTAAACGAATGGCACATTGGATAAAGAAAATATACCTGCATGCATCAAGTGTGAATCATATTATACTATATTTCATTGGATTCTTCAGTGGCGGTTTCTTTTTAGCCAGTTAACTATTATTATTATCATTATTATTATTATTATTAGGCATTTATCTAAGCAGCTATTCCTAATAAACTTTATCACAGCACTTACATGTACAATAACATGCAATATAACAACAAATCATAACATAACATATATTGAACAAATGAAATGATGGCGAATCAAGTAGGAAATAGGTACGTTTTAAAAAGTTTTTAAAATCATCCACTGATGGAGCAGCTTTTATACTCGGGCCTGATAATTACCTGGTTTAAATCGGTTTCCTGATTTTTTGATTTTTTTCTAGATTTTTTTTTCTTCCCGATTTTCCCCTTATTTTCTCTATTTTTCCCTTGTTTTTTTCTTCTCAATTTTGTTAGATGCAATTTTGTTCCCCCCGAATCCTCTTTTTTAAACCTTTTTTTTTGTTTACTCAAGGGGGACGTGATTGACGGGAAGAACCCCCCCCCCTTTTTTTTTTAGTGCTCACTCTTATATACTGGAGGAAGTTTAGTCCACTCGTTTACTGTTGCAACAGTGAATGTGCGATCTCCTGCCTTACTACAAGCCACATGAAAGGTCAATAGAAATGGGTCTGCATTACTTCGGCATGTGAACACGGTCTGAGAGGGGTGAGAGGATCTCCTTTAGCCAACACCTCAAAGGTACTGCCCTATGGGCTCTTGAAGAATTCATATCGTGTTTGAATATCACACTTTACTTTTTTGACAGATTGTCAATGTTGATGATTCAAGCTGCAAGGAAGAATATGTTTTTTTGCAGGATCGATCAATGAAGTGGATGTCGTTAAAAGGCTGGCAGAAATAAGTGAGGATCAAAAAAGGGGTAGGAGAAAAATTATTATTGCAATGTTTGGTGATTGTATGAATTTGGCTTACTTCTGTCAATATCACTTGAAACTGGTGACATTGTCATAACAACCATCAAAATGAACCAACAAAATGCACTAGGCATTATTGTCTAGATTAATCTAATCACGCAAAATACATACTTTGTTTCTGCTTTAGTAAGTATTTGATAATTTGTCCTTTTATCATTGTGAAGTGAGCCTAGCTTTGTAGGAAAATTAATCTATTGCTCTTTTTACACTCTGTCATTGTTGATGGATTAATATATTGCTCAGATATGCATCCTACTGTTGTCGATAAGAACAGCATTGTAAGGAAATAAATTAATTTGGAGACTTTAAAGGTATATTGGTGGCTTTAGGTTAAAATGTTTTTTTGTAAGGAACTTGATATGCAATGTTAACTACAAAACTGTTTCAGTTTACCAGATTATTGATAATGTCAAAATATGCATTGTTTTGTATTTAAAACAGATGTACAGTGTATTTATTGAAAGAATAAATATTTGAAATTTGAAGTCATGCTGAAAGGAATTATATCTGAGTTTTGAAAAAGAGATTTGTAGAAGCAGCAAAAGACCAGAGGTTTCAGGAGCTTTAATACAGACATGATTTCCTAAGAGGGCATTGTGCTTTGAGTATTGCTGATTGCTGACGTTAGCCGTTTATATTTTCTTTGACAATAATTTCCCTGGTACACCTGACGATGAGTAAGATTAAAATGTGAAGCCTTTTACACGTTAATATCTGCTAAAAGCACACACACACACACACACACAAGCTGACATGCATGCAAAATTGCAAATACCCTCACACATTCAAAATGAATTTTCTGAAAAGCTCTACATAGTTTTGTTTTTAATATTATTAACTTGCCTACATGTATACCCCTTCTCCTGATACTTTATATGCCAAAATTGACATCGCAAACTGCATACTGTAGTTTCTCTTTGAAAGAAGAAGGAGAATTGTATTTGTTCCTTTTGCTGTAAAGTATATTTTTCATTTTCTGATCAGAGAGAAAAAAAAAAGGTTAAGCAAAGGAAGAGAGAGACAGAGAGGAAGGTATTAGGAAAGCAACAGAAAAGAGGGAGGGGCTGAGATTAAGAGAGAGCAGTGAAATAAGTGGGGGTTAGAGGAAGCTTGGAGAGAAAGAGGCGTGGATCAAGGGGGTACAGTGAGGTGTCCATCACAAAGAGAGAGAGAGAGAGAGAGAAGGGGGAAGGGGGATATAGAAACAAGAGATATGGTAGTCCAAATTCTGTCCATTTTAAAAATATATTTTATTCTCCAATCATCTGTCCTAACACGCGCCCCTGCCCCCGCATAGCACCATGTTTCCTCTGATTGCGTGACCCCCTCTCTCTCCCCCCCCCTTCCCACCGAAAATACACTTGCTAAAAGGTGAGAACAGAAGGCAAGGACTGTCTCCATTTTAGCGTGGAGGATGTGCTATTTTCTCAGCCGATTGGGTGAGCAACACGGAAACAGTCCAGGCAGTCAACTATAAAAGAGATGGTAGCGACTGACAGATAGGAAGGGAGGAAGGGGAAGGCTGAGAAAGAGAGAGAGAGAGAGAGAGGGAGAAGGTGGGGCGAAACTGGGACAGAGGAAGGTTGATAGGAGAGAGGCTAAGAGGAAGAAGGGCAGAGAGAGAGATAGAAGGGGGGGGGGTATCAAAAGAAGAGAGATGGTAGAGGGTGAAAGAGAGGGGGAGGGAGAAGCTTGGATGAAGAGGGACAGAAGTGGGTTGAGAGGAGAGAAGCCGAGAGAGAGTGATGATGATTAGGTAATCTACATCAAACTTTCATGAGCTCATTATCCAGCAAATCATCTACCCTGCCCCAGGCTTGTATAATCTACCATGTAGTCTATCATCCAAAGCTGTGTATGGATCATTACCCTGATCAAAGGCTCCAGATGGGTGTCAGAATTTCACAGCCAATAAATGGGAAAATTATACAATCCGTTAAGTTTGTCACCCTCGTTTATTATTCCTCATTTTGGTCATATTTTAGAGATTTCAAGTGTTTACATACACTGTATACAGCTGACCAGCTTAACATTTCATTTTGTAATGCATACAGTTTTGCATTGAAAACCATTCTAGTACACTGACTCTACATATATTGTATTTGGAAATAATCAAAAGTTATTGAAGAAGAATTCTCAGTTTTCTAAATGTCTGTTGAATGAAAATTTGCCTCGTGATGTGTTTGTTCTATGAGATTAAAAACTATTCTTCTAAGGCAAAATATCTACAGATGTATGTTTATCATATATAATCATGGATTCTTTTCTACATGTAGGTGAACTTGTAAAAATGAGCTAGATTAATTTCATGCTGTTTGCATTAAGTCCTTTTGAATATTTGCACAAATTTCTGAATTGTCATGTGCAGCACAACCAACTACCGTCTCTCTGCCTCTCTCTCTCTCTCTTTCTCCCCCTTTCTCCCCCTTTCGTTCTAACTTCTACTACGGACCGGATTCATTTAGCTCTGGGGTGTAAGACGTCATTATTAACCAATTGCCTGATATTGCCTACATATCCTCCCTCCTCGATTGAAAATAAATTTGATTAGTGCTTAATAGCTTGAGGATGCCTAAACTTGGAAGATAATAGAGAGGGCCTTCAGTGTGTTTCCCTCAGGGAAGTCTGATTACGGTATACTGGCAAGAAATGTGCCCCATTTGAGGTACTGGTTATTGGTATGTACATTGTGTGTCTAAATTGAAATAGATTTGATTTCTTTGTAGATTTTAGGGCCCTTTACATGCATGTACCTTGTTAGTACAATTCATGGCTCTATTATTTTGTGATGTAATGATTTTGCAGGCATAGGAATGAGGCTGATTTACTAAAGTGAAGTGATTTGAGTTTATTCGATATATATTAAGCAGAAGAGCAAGATACATCAGTCTTTCTTTTTTTGTGATTCAAGAAATGTAACAAGGGATAATAATAATGGCTTAGTGCTTTTCCTTGATAAATAATGAATCTTTTTTCTGATTGAATTGGGGCATTCAACAAGTTTCTTTGATGGATGAATCTTTTTCCTTTAATATTTTGGTTGAGTTAGAAAAACATCAGGACCAAAGGGAAGAGAGAAGGTAGGGGGAAAAAAGGCTTTATCTGGGATTTGAATGGACAGCAGAATTCAATATTGGCTGTAAAAATGAAAACAACCTCCGTACCAGGTTAACCTGTGATTAAGTAATTTTACAGGATTATGATGAAATTTAAGTACTTTCCCTTTAGGGTACTTCATTTGAAAACTTTTTAATTATTACCAGGTACATGTTTGTGTATTCTTGTATATATACATGTATATATGCATAGAGATAAAGTTTTGATGGTAATTGGTATACAATTCCATACTGTTGGTGTTTCGCAAATAAAAAGTCTTAGGACTGGCGATTTGCCTGGTATTTTACAATTGATTTGAGTTATCATTGTCACCATATATGTTAATTGTTCTGCATTGTGTTGTACACTGTAGGTGAGTTTCAAATTCTGGTAGACTTGTCATGTCAAGTACAATCGTGTAGTCCCAGATGCTTATGTTGGAGTGGGGTTCATCTGATCAGCAGTATCTGCAGCTTTCTCTCCAGAGTACTTGTCCCATCATACGATTACCACACTGAATTGGCTGTCTTCGATCTACTAATATCTGTAGATGAACATAGTGGAGGAGGTTTAAATTAGGTTTAAAGCAGCTGTTTACTACTAGTGAGCTCCTGAAATTATTCACATTACATGCATCTCCGACGTTGTGATGCACATTCCAATATACCGAATCGAAGTAGAAAAAACAATTGTTCAAAATATGTTAATACGTTGATTCATATTTGTGCCAAAAAGCTGCAATTTTTATTATAGTGATTTTATTGCATAAATTAGCAAACAGACTTGTAATCAACTTTAAATAATCAACGAATTGTGTCTTCTTAAAATCCTAGTATTGATTTTGATAAAATTCATGGTCTTATTTTGTATCTGACTACATGTACCTCCCCCTCCCTCTACCTACCTACCTCAGAGAGGAAATTGGCCAAAGTATAAGAGAGAAAGGGAAAGAGGGCTTTAAATTTTTCAGTTGCCCCTGACGATGGCGCAGAATTAGGGTTTTGATTATAATTGAGCTTGAGCCTTTGGAAAAAATGTGTGCTTAGAAAATTGTCAAATCTAATTGTTTTCAATGGGTTTAATATTTATTACCCAACCAAATTTTAGGTGGTCAGTTGCACTTCGTCAACTGCTTGTTTGTATTTTGATCCTTGCAAATCTAGGTCTTTAGGAACCCATAATAAATTAATATGCCTAGGCAGGTCATAGGTCATGTGCAATTTGTATATGTCTGCCGCTTGGCGTCAATCGTTTGCCACGAAAATAGAACCAGTGCTTGTTTCAAGCCCCTTATTTTTGCAGCTGCGAGGCCATATATTCTTTCTCGCCTCGCCAAAATAGAATCAGTGATAACAAAGACTAATGATGCTGCCCCGTCCGTATTCACCTAAATGTCATCTTTATACAAATTAATGGGCATATGCCACCTGCGCTGATAATTTCACAAGAATATATACATGTACTTGTGTATTAAAAGCACATTATGTCCTGTTAAGAGAGAGAATACAGGGCATGCACATGTATTCTTTAATGTGAAAGAAGAAAGGAAAACAAAGCGCAATTTAACCTCTTTCACACAGGCTTTTAATTAACATAAAAATACAATTCCTTGGTAAAATAAAATGTCATCAACACAAATCGAGGAGTATACATGTATGTACTTGGATGCCATTTCTTATGCACACATATCATTTTTAACCACCACTACATGTAGTTGGCTCTCGTTTACAATCTACGCATGGATTGATTTTTTGTTTTTCCTACCTGTTGGGATTTCATTACATGGTTTACGGCGTCTTGTCTGAAAGTGGGCTGTACATGTAAGTTGGGAACCAATCAATAATTTCTTCTTATGTATCTATTTCTGACACTTTTTTCTTGTGATTTAGAATTTTTAATAAATATGTATTTTTTAAAACTGTGAGATGAATTAGTGTGCCAGCTGTCACTTAAAAACATGTACCGATACACTAATACTAATACATGTACATATGCATATAATACAGTATTTTTACTGGTACTATATATTAGAATGCAGTCTGTTTATTTCATAACAATTTTGTTTCCATTTTCATTTGATGTGAACAGAAAGAAAAGAAAAATGTTGCTCCTTTACATTGTTTGTGTACATTGTTGACAATATGTTTCATTTCATGTTAGATTCAAGATTCAAGATTCAAGATTTTATTGTCCATAATATGTTATATTGGACATGTAGTTGAAATCTGATTGGGCTTTATATTTAATGATAACAAATAGATCAAGCAAAGGCTCAAATCAGTATGAATGATTAATGACAAATGTAATTTACTTTCAAGCCATGGTTAACTATTTAGGCAGTCACAATGCTGTATCTTTATCCAAACATAATTTCCCTTTGTTTAAAAGGCATTCTTTTCTTCATTCATTTGTTCAAATTTTCAAATTGCAATAGAACCTGACATCAAGCTTTCAATTAGCACAAGTCCATGCTTGCATGGGTTGCTGCGTAAGACAAAGATCTATTCAATACAGCAGCATAGTATTATTAAACAAATATGCTCTGTCTGGTGGGGGCAGGTTTCTGTGCTGTTTAATTCCTATTCAATTCCTATTCAGAGAAACTACTTGAGCCAGCTTGCTTCAACTCAATTAAAGATTCCCCCGGGTACCTCAGGTGGGGGAGGTGAGGCCATTGAGAATGCACAAATTGATTTCATAATTTTCATATTTCATATAATTTGATTACCGGTAAAGAATGACGTAAAGCTATCAGGATTTAGGGCATCCATTTCATAACTCTTAGTTCTGTATGATGGTAGTGGATAAATTTGTCTTGATGCCATTGAGAATGGCTAAATTGATTTCATAATTTTCACATATCCATATAATTTGATTCCCGGGAAAGGATGACGTAGAGCTATTGGGTTTTGGGGCATCCATTTCATAAGACTTAGCTCTGTATGATGGTAGTGGATGAATTGTCTGGATGTAAATATTGATAATAATATTCATACAGTGCTTCATAGTAATGTTTGTAAGCACTGTACTATTAATTAAATTATTTTTGTTGTATATCAATTTTTGTACCGGTAATCATTATTTTATTGACAGGGAGGGATATCTCTCTAATGGATGTATTTTCTAGTTTGTTTTCTCTTGTGGAACATTACATTTAAGTTTTGAATATAAGATGAGTACATAATGAATACATTAGAGTTTGAAGATAAAACTTGAAAGTTGAAAAACCTTTCAATTGTATTCATGTTGTTGATCTACATGTAGGAGCAAAAAGGAAGCAAACATTGAAAAGAAAATATAAATTGCGGTAAAACTATTCAATTCAATTCAATTTTATTGCTGTTTCCAACAAAACATTACAAATTTAATTTAAGTCATTTACAACAATTAAGGAATACATATTGGAAACAGAGGGGTCCACTAAAAAACACAATAAGTTCTGTAAAGTAAAACTGTAAGTTGGGGCTCTGATCAGATCGGAAGATCGGAGCGACACCCTTGCACCTTAGATTGGTATCGGATCGGAAGATGACTTTGAAATGAATAATATTGGTCTAAGAGAAGAGGTAAAACATGCGGGCCGCCATCTTGGATTATAATGTAGGCATGCATTATAATCCAAGATGGCGGCCCGCATGTTTTGCCTCTTCTCTAAGACCAATATTATTCATATCAAAGTCATGAAAAGGCACTTAATATCAACAAACATGGTCTACAACAACTCCAAATGACAAAATAATCCCAGCAATGAATTTTTTTTGAGCATTTGATTGCCAAAAACTTGAAAATTTTCGGCATTAATAAAAAAAATAATTGTTGATTTTTTCCTGATCATTTTTATTTAAAAATTATTATCCGATCACCCCTGATCAGCTTAAGATCGGCCCCCGATCCGATGATTGTTTACAGGCCTACTATAAAGATGCCTGCTCATCACTTTCTTAGCTAAACCTGTCTCTTCTTTTGAATATTAATTACGGTATTACATGTACATTCCCTCTGTAATTATTTCCGGATTACTACATACTGACTTGTGTTCTGTGCAAGCCCTACAAGCGGGGTTTGATATGGTCCTATATTTTCTTAATACTCCTTCACCATTATAGAATGCCAGGTAATTTGTTAGAGTTATTGTAATATACATGTACATGTAAATACAATCTTATTGACAAGTGAACTGACTCATTAAGTGAACTACTGTAGTTAACACATGTGTACGCACTTGCATACATGTAGTGCAAGCCCTATACAGTACATGGAGTTAAGTATTATCCTTTATTTTCTTCACNGACTTGTGTTCTGTGCAAGCCCTACAAGCGGGGTTTGAGTGGATAGAAAAAATGGAGAAGCAAAGCCTCCCCCAGATTATAATCTTATATAAATTGAAATGTCAAAAACTGATTGATCGGCATTAGTGAAATGCTTAACGTTCATTGTAATTCAAGCATACCAACAAATATTTTGTTCAATAGCATCCTTGCATTCTTTCAAAATGCTTACACGCATAACAGTACTTGAATGATGTAAAAGAAGGGAAGGATTCAAACACATTTTGAAATAGAAAACAATAATTCGGTTATTAATATATCTGAACAGATTCAACAGAGGCAAAGTCCACATGAAACATCTTATAAATCACAACTCCACTGACATATAATGTTTGATTGTGCCTTCAAAAACAGGAAGCTGGATGAGATGAAAAAGAATACAGAATCAATGATGTACATGCATGAGAAAACATGTCTCACAAATCAGGCATGCCAAATTCATGGCTATGTAATTTGATTGTTCAAAAGCAGGACTGCACTCCAGCATAAATTGTTTGCATACAGCAAAATAAATGAAAAATCAATTTATGTCTAGTGCACAAGGTTTCTGGTGTGAGTTCTTTCTCATTTTTAATGTGTGAAACTTATGGGGCTGTTTTGTGGTCTTCTTTATCTCTTTTTCTTCTTCTTCTTTCCATTTTTTCTTCTTCTCCTCCTTCTTCTCCTTCTCCTTCTTCTTCTTCTTCTCCTTGTTCTTCTTCTTCTTAATCTTCTTTGTTTTTTCATCCTCTCCTTTCCATTTGTTTCTTTGTTTCTTTTGCTACTACACTTTTGTATTTCTTTCAAATGCTGCCCTTCAGAATTAGATGTAAGCCAAGAAGCTGTCTGCAATCTGGGGCAAATGATCCTTTTCAAATGAAATAGGTCAATTTCTTGTGGCAATTAAAATCAAATGATGCCCACACATTATTTTGTAATTTTATCATGAAAGACTAGTTATGGATTCAGCTATGGTTTTTTTTAAACTTCATGTACTTTTAGTATAGAAAGCTTTAAACCCACCTTGCATTGTAATTGAATGTTCTGAAATGTAACTTGCCCTAAATAACTTGAATATACACTGTACTCAAATATTTATAAGCACATTTGATGCTTTTCAGGTATATCCAACTTTTTATGAATCAAGACTCTTGAGCCCCATTTTGTTTCTTTTTAATTTTGTTTTCTTATGCCATTTGTTTTTGTATTCACTTCTTAACTTAACACTAAAAAAAGTAATCTATAATCTATATCCTCTAATATCTATTTTCTAGCTTTGTTTTTGCTCATTTGCACTCGTGTTTTTTTACAACGTTGTGATGCATTCGATGTGCACTGCAGTATGGTAATAAAGAATCAGTATAAGAGGAACAGAGATCAACAATGTCTAACAGTGGTTGTCATTGGGATTGGTTTGTCACAACAATCGATAACAAAGAGCAAGGCATGTATAATTGTATGAAGTAGAATCACAAAATTTATTATTTTATTTCTTATTAGGTTTTCTTTTTCTTTGTCATAATGTCTCTGTTCCTTAATTGCTGAAGTACCAATAAAATGATGTACATAGTACAGTGAAACAGCTGTAACAACAATTATTTCCGATTTGAAGAAATTATGCCAAGTTGGAATCACGTTCATGTACATGTACATGTCCACATACAATTGTACATTAAGCAGCCCTAGATCATGGATATATTCACCAAGTCATAAAATTTAGGTATTGTACAAAATTAATCCGAATTTGAATGTAGAGATAGAATTTCCATTATTTTGTTACTGAATATCAACAAATACTTATCCCGGACTAAATGTTGAGGTTTTTTTCTTACAACTTTCAGAGATTCATTTGTACAGTGTAGATGCTATGATGATTAATGAACATTTAACTATTTTCTTGACAACATACAGTATGTCATAATGTTTAAGGGCAGGTCCAAGGTACAGTGCATTGTACATGTACATGTATGTACATTTACATGTACCATGAATTACCAAATATTATTGAATTGTAATATGGAACTTTGAACATTAATTGACAAGATAAATATCATTTCATTGGATGTGTTTTTGATACAAGCCCTAGTAGGGTTACCAGCTTAACACATGAAGTACTTTCATGACAATGTGAAAATGGTTTACCCTTTAAAAGATTACTCAGCCATGGTTACATCTACATGTACTTTGAGTAAAATGCTTCACAATGACGTTGATGGATAAAGCATAAAGTTAACATGATAGATGAAACCTCACATATGTCAGCACTTGTACATGTAGGTCTTCACGTATGTAAAGCAAGTCGTGCGAAAAGTGCCTTACTCGACTCACTTATGGTTCAATGACATGGGTTCAAATCCCACCGCTGCAACCATTCTCAATGATCAGATGGATGGATGAATAAAGGTGTGTTCACATACAACATGGTAAACTGCTGTGTTTTATTACAGCGTAGTACCCTTTGCATTTCTGTATTCTATAACACACAGAGTTTGTGTAGGACCTTTCTCATGTAGAGCTACTTTATTTCGTCACCACATGCTAATCATTCACTCCTTAAAACTAACCCCAAAAACATGTCAATGATGTCACAGTAAACCGCTGTGGTTTCCTGTGGCATGTGTGAAAATGCCAGAAGTCATTCATCATCTGTGTTCATATAAGCCATTGTGTTTTGTATATTCAGGTATCCCTACATCAGTTGTGGCCTCATTGTACATCAAGACACATTCAGAGGTGTTGATATACATGTATTACCACAACAGTCAAACTCCAAGCATTTGCAGTCTATGCATTTGCTTGGGGGAATTGGATAGTCCCTCCTTGTTCATTTCATATCAAAGTGTACAATACATTTATGGTAAGACTATTTAGGGTGGATCCAACGATTTTTATCATACATCGGAAGTCTAAGTTTGAGGACATCCCATTGTGTGTTACTTTGATTAAAACTTTGGAAGGGGATGTCCAGGAACTTATATGTAGACAATATTGTGAAATGGACCACTGGAATTTGTAGTTTACATTCACATTGTAATTATGTAGTCTATGCCACCTGTTTACCTTAAATTTAGAATGGATCAAAGTTTAGTAGACATGTGTGTAGACTTTGCCCATACAAAAGATTTTTAATCAAGATTCACAATACAGGGTCCACTCCCTGTACGCTACATTTCTGAGCTCGCAAAGTAAATTATGGACAGTCAAATGTCATCTACATCAGCTACCTTCATGCTGTACCTAGTAAAGAGCGAGATATCTTGGGACTGCTGAGAATTGGAGTCTTAGACTCTCACACCACAAGCATATCGAAACATGATTAACTCATAAATCGTGATTAAAAACTCCTCGTGTTGATGCAGCCTACATAAGGGAAGGAACACGTTGTTCACAGATTGTGTGTCATGTATTGATTGCCCCATTGTCAGAGTATTTGATAGCAATTGACGTCAGTATTTGGTATCACGTTAAGATATTTTGGATGGTTTATACTTTTCTGTTGTGCATACAGACTGTACTGTATATTCATTCAAAGCTCAAAGTATTCTTTCATGCAGTTTAATGAATGTACATTTGTGCTCTGAGTATTTACATTAAAAAGATTAATGTTTGGATCTTCATTTCTTGTGAATAAATGAATTTCACTTGAGAATTTTAAGCTGAACATTTTTTCACAAATACTGCAAGTATTAAACTCATTAAAAATATTATATTCTATCTCTTATGGTTACTTTTCAGTCAGACTGCTGTGGTTATTGGAGTCACAGTTGACTCAAAACTTTTGGGCATGTCTCTGTTTTTCATTTGGCCTTTTCATGAATTTAGAAAATTAGGGGAGCGAATCATCCTCTGACCTCATCTATTTGTTTCTCTCTTTTCAATGGTTGTCTGCACTTTTGAATCCCTAGGGTTTGTTGTAAACAGATTGTGATGATCTACTGGTCTGTGAAATTACTTTTACAAATGTGTCTTTTAAGTCCTTCAATGTAGATTAGATCCATAAACACTTATTGCTCTTCAAGTTATCATACAAATTATGCTCTCTTATTCCAGTTCTTCCTGCAGATTGTTCAAAGAATAGTGCTCGATCTGTATGATTATTTCTTCTATTTTCCTTTATCCACATTTACAGGATTCTGAAGTTGAAGACAAAATACAATCGCAACTGTTCATCCAATTTGACACACTGCTTGGACATCTCATGGCATTATCAATCACACCTTAGGCCCCCTCGCTACCCCCTCCCTCCCCTACCTCTATTCCACAAAGCACCCCGCCCTGATGTGGGGAGAGCTTCATTAAGTGCCTCATCTAGGAGCTTGGAGACAAAGCAGCTGCTGACTGGTTGCAAAGGATAGATTTTGAGTAGGAGACTGTATGTTGAAGTCTAGCAGCCAGCATGATTCACTCCAGGACGTATACCATCACGGTGCACATCAACAGTGCCTTCCAAGTAAGTCAAAGAATTGCTATCAAGTGAACATCAACAAAAAAAATCCCTTTTTACTCTAGTGCTAAAAAAACTCATTCTAATTCTTTGTGTAAAATGAATGTACGCAGACACAAGGTAACTCATTTCCCTGTATTTTAGAAAGAAGAAAAAAAAAATAGCTTCAAAGTCTTAGATTGCTTTAAAAAGATTCCTCCAAGCTCCCAAAATGTATGTGTATGTGCTTAAAAATACATGGTGAATCTCATGTTTATAGTGATACTGTCTCATTTTCTATAGAGAAAATACCTCAAAAATTGAAAAAGTTTGTATCTTCTATTCCTGTTGTTGCGTTGATATGATGTTTTATGTAGAATGGCTTGTTAGTTGACAAATGATGATGTAAATTCATGCTATGCACAAAGCATAAGCCAACATCTGGGAGAACAGAGTAGCCATATTACAGTTGGTTTTAGAATGAGAAACGTAAATCTTGTTTGTAAATTGTAAGTCTCATCATTTTCCTTTTGTCTACCATATGCAGGTTATGAACGACTTGCGGCGTAGACATGAACTTTGCGATATAGTCCTCTGCGTGGAAGACCAGGAATTCCACGCTCACCGCATCGTTCTGGCGGGCTGCTCTCCATACCTCCGTGCCATGTTCACCAACGGCATGCTGGAATCAGCGAAAAGTCACGTGGAGATACGGGGCATTGACCCCGTTGCCATGGAAATCATCTTGAACTTCATCTACACGGGTACAATTGAAATCGATGTGGAGAATGTTCAGATCGTGCTAGCCGGTGCCAGTATGCTGAACATGGGTAGTCTGCGTAATGTTTGTAGTACTTTCCTACAGTCCCAGCTAGATGCCACTAACTGCCTTGGTAGGTCAACCATTAATATTTTCATACTTGTCCTACTCTATCATGCATGATGCAATAAACTGCTTCCAGAAACTTCCATGGCAAAATAGAATAACATATAAAGCACATAGCACATAATATGGTATCTTTCGATAGACACACGTATAAGTGCTAATGCGTAAAGAACTTTTGCTGTTGTGACACTTGCTTCAGCAACATTTAAAAATGACTGTATTAAATGTCAAAAATGAATTCATGTTGCCATTAAGGTTAAGGTTAGGTATAGGGTTAAGGCATAGGAAAGGTTTTCAGTGGAAGGTAGGACTTATAATAAGTGTAGGAAATAAACTTTGGCACAATGAAATGCTTTGTCCATTATCTCTTTTTTTTCTTTTTTTTTTTCTTTTTCTCACTCATCCATGTATGTAAATTCAATTTAGAAGATTTTGTTGATAGCAAATACTTCAAGTATTTTGAATGTCATACTTCTTGATTTTTTTGTTGGTAATTCATCCATTTAAAAACCAGGTACAAAGCTTGTTTATTTGTGTTGTTATAGCCCAAGCATGACAGCTTTCAATAGTAGATATACCTGTACACTGTACTGCAGGTGAAATGTCAATATTGTTTTTTGTGAAAATGGTGACCTATCTCTTTGAAAAAATGCAAGGAAAAATTTCAGTGTCACTGGGTAGTTTATTTTACCCGAGAGAAATCCAAACATGCGAAAATGATTCAGCAAAACAAAGAAGAGAAATATTGAGGAAAAAAACCCCACCCCCCCCCAAAAAAAGGTTTTATTCCATTTCAACTGTGCTTGAATGATATTGTGCATTATTGTCCAAGAGCTTGATATGGTCAATTGTGTATTGAAGTAAAAAGAAGTAATAATACTGATCGATATTTATGTACATTGTCTTTTGCTGCCATAGGAATCCACTCTTTTGCTGACATGTACTCTTGTCGAGACCTTGAGAAAGCCTCCCGTCGCTTCATCTACCAGCACTTCCAGGAGGTCATCGGGACTGAAGAGTTCTTACTCATGCCTGAGCAGGATGTCGTTGACCTCCTGAAAAGCGACCAGCTCCAGGTCGATGGGGAGGAGGAAGTCTAAGAGGCGGCCATTTCATGGCTGAACTATGACCTCCGCAACCGCAGCCATTGCTGCTGCAGCGTCCTGGAGAATGTTCGGTTTGCGCTTCTCGGGAAGGACTACCTGCTGGAGAATGTCTACAGATCGGAACTGATAAATCGCTGTTCTAAGTGCCAGGATCAGGTAGCCAATGCATTGAGGATTAGGAATGACAACCAGGCGTTGGCATTGATTGGAAGCAGGTCGCAGCCACAAAGTATCTATGTTGTTGGAGGAAGGAATGACCTTGACTGCCAGCTGAGTAGCTGTGAGCGATATGATGCCGTTCATAATAGATGGATACCACAGGTAAGGGCAGTCTTTAAGCTAAGAGAGTGAACGAGAGTCCAAACGATGCCCATGTCTTTCAAAAGATGCCCTACGAACATAATTGATGCCCTTTTCTTTTGAACATTCTATTTTCACCTATTTTTTTTAATTGAGACACTCAGATTTCTAATCCTGGCTGAACGTGTTTGAGGGCAGGTTATTTCACAACTCTGAGGTCATGGCTATGCAGTGAATTGTTTTAATTGTTCCAACAGTTTTTTTAGCATGGCAATTAGATATGTCACATTGCATGGACAGCAGAATTTATCCATCAAGAAAAATGATTTATGTCTTAACTGAAAACTAGTCTCATTTATAGATACACATACATAACTTATAAATCTGAAGGTATTGTAATTAAAGGCATCGTTTAACAATGTTAAATCTGAGATGCATGGCCCTACGTTTTATCAGTGTCTATGATATGGTGTATTATTGAAGCCCTAAAAAATTGCTATTCAAAATGATCATGAAGTGCCCTGGTTTTACCATACTCATTTTCCCCCTTAGACTGTAGTGTTATGAAAACTATTAGGAAAATGTTCTTTGAAATTTTGATTTCCAATCGTAAATATCTTGATAGTCAAGACAGGCGATCAGCTTGTAAAAGTCATGGGATTCCTGACTGAACTAAAGGTTTATAATTATGATTGCAGCATGAGTTAAATCCAGGATTTTGTTTCAGAATCTGAGAAAAAGATACCAAATCCCTTTAAGGGAGCCTATCGTGATGTCTTTATTTCACCTTTCATTTCCTCTGCCCTCATCTCATCACAATAGGAGAGCATGGAGATCTCCAGAACAGCAGTAGGCGTGGCCACCCTGGACGGCCACCTCTACACTATCGGCGGCGAGTGTGCCTTCAACGGTTCCCATGACGATGACACCATGTACCTAGGTCAAGTTGAATGTTACAATCCTCTTCTGAAACGTTGGAACCCTGGAGCCTGTCTAGGAGTGCCGAGGTCCTTTGTATCAGTGGCCGGCCTGGGAGGTCTTCTGTATGCACTAGGTGAGACATTGATCATGTTTCATCAAGGTGATTCAGATGTGTTTATTTTTTCCATTTCATTTAGAAGTAGCTAGCATTACAGGTATTACAAAGTTTTGGTATGTGGTCATGAATTTGGTTCAAATGAACATATTGGAAGCATATGCGGTTTTACAATATTGAATGATCGTTGTTGCAGTTAAAATTGAGTCTAAAGTGATGAAATTGTAAATAATAAACTATTTATGTTGTATAGCGCAAACTATGTTTCTTGACTCCGATTGACCGATTTGCTATTCCCGTTTAAAAATCGTATATCAGAACTGCATATTCTGAGATTTTCATGGTCATATTCATGGTTGTATTATAATGTATACATCTGTAAATTTAATATTGCAGCTTCCATGAATCGTAACATTAGACAACAACCGTTTTTTCGGCAATCCTTAAAAATATCATTTATTGACAAATTGAAAAAAAATGATTCTTGTAAAATTGGAAATAAAACACTATCAAAGACGTAAATATGAGTGTAAGTACTACTTTTCTTAACAAATATTTGCGTTTAAAGCAGTTTTTTAATGTGAAATTTGTACCGGAAGCAGTGTTTTTCATCAACAGTGGTGGGCAGAAGTACTCCATGCTGGTCGGGCCGCCCAGTGCCGACCACCGACCACCGCTGCTTGCTATTATATTACCGAAACCCGAACCGAACCAAGTTCATGTAAAAAATTGCTGAACTCTGCCCAACCGAACCGAACCCGAACATGGCGCCTGACTTACAGCACTATTATAGGGGCTAATTTTTGTAGTGCTAACTATACTGTACATCCACAGGGGCATCCAAATATATCAGACTTTAAAGAATTACTATCAATGCAATTTTCAAAACTTTGCATTACCTTTAACAATAAATAATTTCCCATACTGGTACTTGTTTTCACCAATTGTAATTCCTGTAGACTAGAAATATTAATTGGTTTGAGAAATGAGATATATTTCAGTTTAAAAACAAATATCTGGACAGTGAAAACTCAGAAGCTACAAAGGGTACATTAGTATGTTGCCAGCCATTAGACTGCACTACACTCTACTTGCATACTACAAATACTCAGATATTACTTAAAAGGTCGCACCGTTGCAAAATTTATCTCCTCTTTCTAAAAGCATCACTCATTGACTAGGGTAAGGCCTGGATATGGAATTCTCGCACATTATTTTAGTGGTCTAGTGCTTGAGCATTAACCATTTTGAGGCATCCAGGGAATTGCTGTCAAATTTGGTGTAATGTTCAATTGTTCATTCCATTATACACATGATCGGGCAGGTGCATGACAAACATGACAGTTTTTAATTATTTTTTGTTTACAGGGGAGCGGGGACACTTTCATAAAGTATTCATAATTCTAATCTGTTTTCCTTTCTTTCTCTGTAGGAGGTGAAGATAATAACAGCAGCCATAATGCAGTTGAGGTTTACGACCCTAGCAACGATCTCTGGACATTTGCACCCTCTATGAAGCAGAGGAGAAGCGGTTGTGGCGTAGCAGTCTGCGATGGAAAACTTTACGTTGCAGGTATCATCATTTAATTTCATGTCTGTGTCCTTGAAAATGCCTGAAAAAAGAAAACTGTGTGTGGAATGTTATGTTTGTGTTCAATCTGACATTTATCACAGCTTGTCCAAAACTCTTACATGATTTTAATTCTGAAACTATACAATGGTACGTTATTTCCTTCAAGAAGCACTGCCAGTGGATGTCTCCAATGTGGTTTCACAAAAATGTGTCTAGAAAAATAAAGACTCAACAAATTCGGTATCGTTTTTGTTCTTAAAAGATTCCCCATCTACTGTTACCAAAAATATTTGCCCTGCATTATTGGAAGTAAGCTATTCCATTTTATTTGGGCCGCCCTGTATATTAAAGTTGAGTCTACCTACATGTATGTAAAAGGTTTGAGCAGTGAGCAGGCACGGCTGGTAGACAGTTAGGGAACAGATTGGATCAATCTGAATCAGTTAACAAATCAAGTACTGCACATCATGCATAATTCTGATATTATGGGCAGGCGGATAGATGGTAAATACCAATGTATAGAGTAGGTGCTGTATATTTGACCTGTTGGTATTATAATTATTGCTGTCAGGTGTTTCCATGCCGGCATGAATAATAATGGCAGTTTTTTCTGCTGGCTGCATTTTCGACTCATAATCTGTGAATCTATATGCATTATCAGCCAAACTACGGCACTCAGATCCATTTACATTGTAGTTTTGAAAAAGTCATTAATTATTCATTGAATATGATTGGAGAATAGATTGAAATTTGAAGCAGGCTTTAGTTATTTTAGTTTCTCTTTAAGTTTTAAACCGGAATTCAATTATCTGTGTGTCTTTTTTTACTTTGTTTGTGGGATTCATATGATGTGTGAAGTTCTTGGTTGCCATGGCAATGTGTTCTGAGACAGAAACTCTTACGTAGTCCAGATACGCTTTTGATGTTCTATATTCAATTCTACTGGAATAGAATTGGATTTGTGTGTATTTGGCCTCGCGTTTGGATTTGTAAGGACTCACTGAAATAGTAATGTTCTTGGTTACCATGACAACATGTTTGGAGACTGGAACCCTCACACAGTCCAGACAAGATTTTGATGTGGCAAGGAAAAAGATATATATTGCCTAACGTCTATCTTCCATTAAATTCTAAAAGATAGTTCTGTATCTATTATTATCTTGCCTATTTAATTCCCTTTCCTTTTTTCATTAATTAGGTGGTTATGACAAGAGCTATCGAACAGAGAGGGCAAGCGTAGAGTGCTACGATCCAGAGACTCAGGAATGGCACTTTGTAGCCGAGATGGAGAAAGCTCGGTCAGGGTTAGCACTGGTTGCTATGGATCATTATATCTACGCAGTCGGAGGTCGGTTACGACATACAGACCAATTCTTCAATATAGCTGAAAGGTGAGAGATTGTAAAGTAAATTGTTTGGGGGTTCCACGTTAAAGGCAAATTTTTAACACAGAACAACGTGCAGTGAAGAATCAATTTTCTGTATTTGCTCAAGTACATGTAGACTAAATTGAATTCTATGTAGAAATGTGTTGGTTTGGAATGAAACAGACAATCTAAGAAAAACTGTTGAGTCTAAAAGGCTAATGTTGAAATAAGTGTCCTACAGAAATACAACAAATATTGCTCTTTACTGTCCTTGGTGCACAATATTTTTGTAGAAAGTGCACACATTGTGCACCAATTTTTTTTCTAGTTTGCTATTGAATACTCTGTAAGTGGCAGTAACTTATCCATAAACCATTTTGTTCTTCTGTGTTTTCATTGTCGCTGTAAAACCTTTTTATCTGATTTCTAATCGCTCTCAGATACAACACCCAAACTCAGCAGTGGTCTTCCATCCGGTCAATGATATCACCTCGAGCCTGGCCAGCTGTTGCCATCTACGACAACAATATCTATGTCATGGGCGGGTACGATGGAACCAACCGGCTGCGTAGCGTCGAGGTGTACGATCCCCATCTTGATTCCTGGTCGGGAGCAAGCAACATGAACGTGGCACGGGCTGGATGTGGAGCTGCAGTAGTATGACCCAGTGGATCTATTTCTTCATTTAGTCAGTAGGAGTCAAAGACTCTTTTACCTTGATGGAATGACGAACCCTAACTGATGTTGAAAGGATCCTAATGTTATGGACTTTTGTAGGAGCTTAGCATCTAATGTGTTGTAGAACTTGGTGAAGCCTTGCATCCAAGACAATAAGTCTGCCTGAATAGTCCTCATCAGGTATACAGAGTAGAGTTAGGGTGTTCTTTTCAGATAGTTCCTTGGAAAGTATTGAAAGCTTATAGAACTTGAAGGAAGGTGAAGCACAATCTGATGTTGTGAGGATCCTGATCTTGTTGAATATTGTAACTTGTTCTGGCCTTGCATCGAAAACAGAAGGTCTATTTGATTGGTCTCTGCTATGGATGAGGAATACAATTTTTCCCTCGGACAGTAACTGTGTGGAATGCACTTTCGAAGATCACCCTTGACGCTACTTCACTGGAGGGCTTCAAGGGAGCACTTCCACCCAGCATCTAGACCAAGAACTAGATATTTTATTCCTCAGCACTAAATCCTGACTTATGGATCCTGCTGAGTATCGTCGTAGAAGTAGAAGTACAACTACAGGTAACGTGCATTTTCAAGGAACGAATGGATTCACATTTCCACAGGGTACAAAATACCCCCATCAGGATTTTAGGACAGACTGTACCTGTTGGTTTAGGGTTCACATAGGACTACTGAACAAACTACATCACGACCAAGACTCAATTATCAGGACCAGGAATAAATGTTTGGCCTAGTCCTTGGTTCTCATAGCTCAACATGTAGCCATCGGGATTTTAATAGATCTCATAACCCTTGACCAGAGGACCAAAGGCATCATGACTAATGACCAAATGTTGCAGGACCTAGACTTTTATCGGTTCTACAATGATTTGTCTAGGTTTTTAGTAATTTTTTGTGAAGGAAATACATGATCAAGTTTATCTATGTCTTTTATTTTCATATTTTAATATGATTCCCAGACAGGGACTTTACAATACGATGTATTGCATAAATATCAGAAACATTGCTTGAATGCACGCAGGCTAAATATGGGGGCTTAGCAGAATATAGTGCAAGTCTGTCCTTATGACGAATGCATCTGTTTCCTTTGCTATTGCTTTATTACAAAGAAATTACACCTTTAAATCTTGTACTTAATGCATATATACAGACTTAGCATTGAGAATGTTTGAAAATATGTGACTGATTTTATATTAGTTTTGGGATAGACAAATGGAATGAACAATTAGCGGGTTGGTTTGCCCCTAAGCGCTCACCCAGACCATTTTTTTTTTATACTATCATGTTTACCAAAAATTAATCAGAATGAACTTTAAATTAAAGTTTTAAATCTCTTTCATTTTTTAATCTGGCACAACAATTTCTATGGGAACAAACTTTACCATTAATGCACCATGTTGCTATTTATATTACTAAAATATTGCAATAGTTACACCCTTTGGTCGGGTTTACTTCCAAGGGGTCACTCCTAACATGACTGGCTATGCACCCGCGTCTAGAAATAGCGTTGAAGGGCGTCTTTTTCAGCTATACTGTGGCGTTGACGTTTTCCTTTAAAAGGGGTGTTTTTCAAGCACTGATCGCACAAAAACCAAAAAAGGGTACCTTTTCAGGTTCACAGGTTTCCAACGTTTTCTTCAGAAAAAGTGTGATACGCCATTAGGGTCCATTTCAGAGGTCGATAGACACGGGTGGGCAGCATTTGTGTATGAGAGTGACCCCCCAGGATTTTTACTATGGGGGGAGGGGTATATCCCAAAGAGTTTCCTTTTTACTATCCTTACAAGTGGAACCCAATTTTTCTTTCATCAAAATGCATACTATCAAAAGGGTTTGTAGGCATGATTAAATGTGGTTTAGTATTTTTTCAAATTTTTTGTTTATGCCTGCGTTTTATACAAGCAGGAGCAATGGATGCATTATTTATAATATGCTCCTTATGCATTTGTTTTCCTTTGTTGCACTTAAAAGCCTGTGATTTTTATCACCATTGATTGTTGTTGCATGTCTTCCTGTTTAATTGGTGTATATCCATTTTTATCTTATTTTATTGCTCGTATACGTCTTTGATTTTGAGCATGTGTACGTCAAAGTGAAGTCTTATATTGTATTGCATAATATCAACGTGGTTGATTTAAAGCAAATTTGGGTCAGAGTCCAAATACTTATTTTTAATCATATTGATTAGGTGACTGATCCCCAATGTTCTCACAATTTGCCCCCAGTACTTTAAAACAATTTATACTGATGATAATAATCCAAGAGTAGCTCTAAATATAAAAATCAAAAGTACCACTTTTATTGTAATTGTAAGATAGAAAATATAACTTTGCATAGCCTTGCAGTGTGTGATAGTTATGTAATCTTTGAGAAATTTGATCATATTGTTGCATGGCATAACTTTCAGTATTGGCAAAGCTTCGAAATGTCGAAACAAGTAATTTCAGGTTGCTTTTTTGCCACAAAGTTGTGCTATGCACTTTGAATGTTTACCTGTGTGCCAAGTACACTATGTGTTAAAGAGCCTTGCACTTCAAGTATTATATTCATATCATTTTCACATTGTTTATTGCACTTATAACTGTTTTTGTTTGTGTGTGGATTTTATGTATAGAAAATTGAATTGATAAATTTTCTCCCCTCTTCATGTCAATTAGTGAGTGAAGTGAGTGAAAATAAATGAAAGCTATATTGTAACATGGAAAAACTAAAGCATCGAGCAAGAATATAAGAAAAGCTTAAATTTTGAAGTTTCCAGCAATGTAGCATTATTTTCTCTTTTATTTTTATAAAAGAGTTCTTAGCAATTCGTCTTGTGTCTAACATCATTAGAGTTTCATTTTAATTTTGTTTATGCCAATATTTAAAAAAAATTATGTATAAATTTGCTAAACCATTCTTTGTGCCTGCAATGTTGTTTGCATGTATTTTACTTTTTAAAAGCAAAAATGTAAAGATAAGTTCTTGCCTTGAAAGAAATATGTATGAATATATATATATATATTTCGGTATCTGCATATTTCTAAAATTATGTATATATTGTATAGAAAACAGAGGAGCGGATTTTATTTTTGATTTGCAAAATATTATGTTTTTCTTGTTTGAACTTTTGCTGCTATGTTACATCATGTCTTATTCCATATTTATTTGACTATGATATTGGAGTATTCAAAGCATAATAAAATCATCAGTGCAGAATATGTTAAAGTGGGCTTGACAGAATAAGTATGGAGAGACTTTCATTAATCTGTACATGTATTGTTTTTAGTATGATGCCATTGTGGTCTACTACAACACATGTAGCTTTTTACTTTCCTACAAAACAAATAATGTACCTCATAGGAACTACTGGAACAGTTTCTCTGCAATTGATTTTGAAAAGTTTTCCAAGGTTAAATGAACAAATTATTGTATTTGTCAATCACTTACAGACTTTGAAGCATGATCAAGTTGGACCAAGATTATTTTGTTATGAACTCACGGCAAGTTTGGGGAAAGGTTCCAGTAATGAAAAGTGGAAAACTGATGAAATACATGTACATGTTTATCATTCATGCCCATTATCATGAATATTTTCTTGACATCTAAAATAGCATCTGAAGTATTAATCCGATTTGTATGACAAAATCTGAAAGCCAATAAAATTGATCAGAGTTCAATCAAGAAATCAAGAAAGAAAAAAAAAAAAAGATTAGTGAAACTTGAGATAAATCTAATAAAGAAAACAAAAGTGAATAATTGGTCATACCTGGACTTTTTTGGTATTTCAAATAACACTGACATAGCTTTTCTCCAATTTCACAAGAGGACATGTCAGTGCCATCATAAAAAATCAATATTTTGAGTAATTTTGGTCTTGGAACAAAATATGGGAAGAATTATTTTTAACTTTGTGATTCATCTAAATGTATGTCTTCTTAATCTCGCCAATTTGTTTTTCTCTCACTCTGACATACGTTTGTATGGTGTTATTCTGCTGTTAACAATGGAAGTTTGAACTCTATGACCTGTATCAGTACTGGATTATAAAAAATATCAATGAAATGAAGAAGCCTTGATCCCTCGTAAATATAAATACTATTAGTCACGAAGACATACAAACTATGGTCCAGGGCCCTGTTTTATAAAAAGTTGCAGTAACTGTTATAAGCTACTGATATCGCTGTAATTGATTGGCCGTTATAGAAATGTGACTTATAGTCCACATGTCTATAGAGGGCCAAGTGTCAACTTTTCCATCCAATCAATGTTACCATGATTTTTTTTACTCAATGAACAAACAAAAACTTGAACAGAATCAATCCATAATTTTCATTTCATATCTGGATTCATGTCATTCAAGTTTTACACAGTCCACCTTTATGAATAAATCCCAGAAGAGCTAGCAACATCAACCTAAATTTTATGTACAGTACCTAATATCAAAATACAAGAGCAATCAAGTCTCCTCAGTAATTTTCTTTGAAAATCTTTTAGCTACCAACCTAAGTTATATTATTGTTTATTGTATTCTGAAATAAGAAATTTTGTATGTTATATTTTAATATTAATATTTTCTTGGTGGAGGTTCTCTTTTTTCATGGTGCTGTGTACAATTTCATTTTGGGGAAGGAGGGAGTAAAGAATCATAATAAAAAATGTAAATGCAAAGAACATCATTTTTTAAATGTATTTTTTGATTGAGGCAATGTTCAGTGTTAAATTGGTACTATTTGTGAACCTGTCAGAATTAACTGAAACCAAGCCCTATATCTGTGAAAGACAAAGAAAGAGTAAAAGCAGTAAGAGACAGTAAGAGACAGAGTGTGACAAAAGGAGAGAAAAAAACTATACTATCTATATCTTACCATTAAATTGCTATCACCATTCACAATCACAATTTCGAAACGGGGATACATGTACCGGTATACAGGTTTTTATTAGGGTAAATCAATACAATATGGAACAGATACATTTGTTCAATCAACACAAAAACATTATGACTGATAAAATTCACTGTTGACACTAAAATTACCATGGAATTGTTATTTTAAAGTAATAAATATCTCTTCTTCTTTTTTAGAAATAGAATTGAAAGTACAAATGTATTATTTGAAAGCTATGAATTTATTTTGATTAATACCGGTATACAAGATTAATATTAATTTGTTAATACTGCAATATAAACAATTTGACAGCCAATGCTGTCCAATGAAAAAAAACAATGTCATAAGATTTCCAAACCTACATGTACCTGTGCTAAAATTGTTAACTATAACTGAATTTCACTTTGTTAGGAATCAAGAACTTAACATATTTGTAACAAATTCTTTGAATACGACCTGCTCTCCATAATCTCCTTTTGCTTCTCAACATCATCAACAATTCATACTGCTTTTTATCAAAATAACTTGCAGAAAATGACAGATGTGATGCTCAATTAAAATCTGATACATAGAGATATCATGGTCGATCTTGATTTAAACTGTAAAACGTTTCAATATCAAAACAATAATTTCCTTTTTTTTTCTTTGTTACATAAGATTATAGCAAAAAAATACATACTGTATATGACAGAGGTGGTTAGATTAACAACAAATCATTATTAGCAATCTAATATATATTTCTAACTTTTATAACTAGCAAAAGAGAGAAGAAAAGGACATGTCATCTAGAGCCAAAAGGACATTAACTCATATACTCTAAAACAAAGTTAACACCATTCTTGCTCTCAACAGATGAATTATAATTGCTTTTGATATAAATACACCAACGCACCACATGGAAAGATACAGGAAGGCTTCCGGAAGATCAGCTTAATGAAGAAGTTGGTTGAAGTCCAAGCATCTGGGATGTAGATCAATAGCTGAACTCATGGAATAATCTTTGTTTCAGCTCTCTCACCTTGTAAAATTTTTTTAAAAGACAGAGAAGAGGGGATAATATTATGATGACATTTAAGATTATCAAACTATTTGTCGTTATGACTAAATATCCAAAGATAAAAATAATGAAACATAGCATTTTAATAGCATATATTTCATACTTATGTATGTAACTGTTTAGTGTATTGTGTCCTGAAATACATGCATATCTATGGTACTTTTTTGGCAACAAACTCTAAAGTCTGCCATACTCCAATAAGCGTTGTTATATGATCCTTCTTGCATAGTAGTTGAACAAAAAATGATCCAATTTTAAAAACTTTTACTCGTACAAAAGAAGCGGTTGGACAATGCATAAATGCATTTCTAACTTACTGCTTGAAGAAACATCTGACAGTCGAGGCAAAAAGAAGAAATTTTAGATACCGGTAAGTGTGATGTCTTTCATTTATCCATTAGTGTTAAACAAAACCATTCTTTGGGAAGAAATGCCAAAATCTGGTACAAAATCCTCTTTTAGAGATGTTCTTTTCAACTTGGTACAGCTTTCATAGCTTACATGTACCTTGATATTCCACACTTGTCATCAAAATGATAAATCAATTTAGAACCTTCACGAATCAAAAATTGCTTACTGGTTCAGGTTCCTTTTCAGCATGGAAATGAGGTCCCTTCGCTCGCTTCTTTTTCTTTTCTGGCTCCGGCTAAAATATATTAACAGGCGTAAGAAAAACAGTGATATCTGAAAATCACATAAAATGGAATAAAGGGATATTTTGATATATTCGATTTCAATCAATAGTCTTTAAATGTTAAAGGTTTTTAGCTGTTTTTTTTTTGGAAAATTTTTGTTTATTTACATATAATTGTAAACTTGAAATTGAATGTAAATTCTATTTCATTTGGTGAGAATTCATTTTATCCTACTGCCAAAACTCACAGATCAAACCCTCACATAATATACCGGTAATCGATTTTTGAATTTAATGAATTATTATCAATTCAAATTAATTTTTTCATAAAAATGGATTAATTAATGATGAAAATAAAATTATTGGGAATGATTTGAATTAATGTGCATAATGAATAGAGCACTTTTAAAAACTTTTCTGACAAATCAATTTAACTGCATATCATTTTCTGCACATATACACAGCGTATCCTCTCAAAATATACATTGCATTTTTATAAAACAGGAAAACGGCTGATTAGATGGATAAGGAAATATATATGATTTATATGAGTTGATAAGTTACCTGCATGGATGAATAAATGTAGATACATAAATATAGATGAAATGAACAAATTAGTAAATCCATGACAAAAGAAAATCTCCTACAATCGATGTATGAAACAAAGTTTAATAAACAAGTTTAATAAATACAATACATGTACTGGTAGTTCAATTAAAGCCTTCATAAGTCTCATTATCACAAAAATGTTCATTATTGTGTATTATAATATTTCAATTATAAATGGAACAAAAAGAATGAAATATGAATTAAGTTACATCATAGATATGTTATCAGCAAGGTAAATGATGACTACTGTGCCTTATATACCTCTGTGAATGGTAAGGGTTAATGCCTGAACGTTTTGATTAGGTAGAGCTACATGTATGTACATGTAACTCAATTCATACCAGATTCAAGTGCTTTACTTTAGTTTTAAGTATGGTCAATGATATAGATTTGATGATTGAAAGCTTGAGCTGATGAGAATGGAGTTAAACACAGAGTAAATGCCAAACACTATTAAACATATATGACAGTATCCAAGTTAGAATCCTAATAAAAAATAACTAAATGACAAACATTAATACCAAACAACCCCCTGTAATTTGAAGTGGAGCCTGTTAAGGGTGTCTAGATTGCCGAGACAAGGTTCTTGACAACCCAATGTTATTCATGACAATACATATGCACACGTCTGGGTTAAAAATCTTGGGTGTTATTCGGTTTTCTATCTCACCTTCGTTCTACGAATCTTTCGGATTCGGGTAGGGGGAGAGGAGGTAGGATAGGGGGATAGAATCCTCACCACTTTCTTCTCCTTATTCTTCTTTTTCTTTAGTTTAAAAAATTTGAGAAACACATCCAAAATATCACATGACCTAAGATCAGAAGATTCCCCTTTACCGACAGCTCACAATACTATTTTCCAACACCTTTAAGAAAAATATTTCCTTTTGTTATAATCTCACACCTCGCAATACTACTTTCCAACACCTCTAGGCAAAAGACTTGCTTAAGCATACAACCTTTAATAGCTTGCAATGCAATTTTCCAGCACCTTTAGGAAAGATTCGTCCTATAAAACTTATGCTATGTTTTATTATGCTACGTTTGGAAGCCTTTAGGAAATGTATATTACCCTCCTTCCAAGGATTCTGATAACTTTAATGCGGGGGTGTCATTGTTTTAAAATGCTCTTGGCAGGTAAGAATACATGAATAAAACATCAGATAAAATAAAATGAAATATACAGAAAATCTATCCGATCATCTAATAACTGCAGAAAAGAAGCTATGGAATATATATGCCATCTTTATATTGCTTTGAAAATATGCAAATAAAGTGATACAACTATGATGTTTTCTACACTAATGGTGGCTAATGCATATCTTTTATCATGCGGTTTGTGATTAAAAAGGCGGTTTGTGATAAAAAGGCGGTTTGTGATAAAAAGGTGGTTTGTGATAAAAAGCTGGAAGGATGCATTGGTGGGGAAAGGAAAGTGAATATAACAAAAAGTACACTTCAATCACAAGATCCAGATCAACTAGCAAACAATTACAAATTATAATTTCAATCTCACACTGTAGCCAATTTCCTATAATTCTATTTAATTAAACAAATATATCACTGAAAAAAGAATGTATATTGAATTTGACCAAAAAATTTGAAAAAAGGACGAGAAGTAGATAGGAAAGGAAAAGATGCAAAAAATACCGGTAGGTTTTTTTTAAAATGCACTTTTTATCCCACACCACTGCAAATATAATTTCATATTAATTTCATAATCCTTTCATATTTTTAGATATATAAAAATGTCAACTTTTATGATGAGAATCAAACTTAAAAAGGAGCTTAAAGAGAACAAAGAAACAAAATCAACAGGCTGCAAATAGAAGAGAAAAAGGGTAGAAAAAAAAAAGAAGGAAAATGAGAATACAGGGTTCATGGATTGAGAAAAAACAGAAATAAATAATAAAGCAATAGAGGAAAGAAAAGGAATTCCTTAATTGAAAACTATGTTAAAGAATAACAAAAATCATGAGATCAAGAGTGAATAGAAAAAAACTTATATAGATAAAGCAATAATGTTTTTGGTTTACTTACAGGTGGATCGCTGTCATGACCAAATCTCGGTCCTTTTTCCCTGATTTTCCGTTTTTCTTTCACAAGCTCTTCAGGCTAAAGAAAAGACATCACATTATTAAAGGATTCATTATGATAAGAGGACTACGTAAAAAAGTACAAATATGTATTGAAGTGTACCTTTATCCATTATCTTCTGACACTCATGGCACGTCATCTCTTTAATTTAGCGGCAGATTGCCAAATGTTTTTTGGTTATGAAGAGCCAAATGCAACACTTGACTCCTTCTCCTACCTGTTAATTCCATCAGAATACTTGAACCTATTGGTACAGGTATGATTGCAGGATTTCATGTGCAGAATTATTATGGTACGTTTTATTGCTCATCCTTGACAAATTTCAGGATGTTTATACAAATTTTGCAACAGTCAAATCCCTGAAAGTTTATCAAAAATAAGACATTGCACAACTTTTAATACAGAGACATATAAGTCAGGCTAAAATGTAGTGAGGGTTAAGCGTTAAGTCCATATGCTACCTTGTCCTATAAGATACCAACTATCTCAAATATTTTAGTATTACAGAACTAGAGCAGGCAGAGGGGCTTTAAATTCATACTCACCGGATGAGTCCTCTTGAGGGGTGGAGATCGAGGTTGAGCAACCTTCATCTACTTGTCATCGTGGTGGAACTTAGGACCAGTGGCTTGGCGCTCGTTCACGATTTCATGTCTAAAGGTGCCATTGGTATAAACGTAGTCATTCTGTGAGGCAATGGAAATCAGAGATCAAAGAAGAGATGAGTTGTTGTTTGACCTATAATAAGGAGGAAATTTATCTCTCAAATACAATAGAGCCAACTATTAAGGAATTATTCAAGACTGGGATCTATCTCACAATTCAAAAGACACACCAAAAGCAAAGTGTTAAGTAGATACACAAGAATTTAAGACTTGGGGACAAATTTTTCTGAAAAGCCTCATGGAAAATATGCTGATCACTAATACTTCAGTTACTTGTTTCATTACAAGTGTGCTCACATCAAGCCCTAATAATTTCTGATCACTTTGTTTATTCAATTATCAAACCTTATTCATGCTAATGTACACAGGTATGTATCTGTATTTTGTCTTTCTCCTTCTAACTCCTGGAATTATTGTTCTCTCTAAATGCATCTTGGCACTGACTCTAGTAAAATGACACCTTGGAATACTGTAAATCCAGAAAATTGTGTACATATACTTTTAAGGATGGCTGTTATCATGTCTAGAAACTATCGCAAATAGCAAAAATTGAGTGTTACACAAGTGGTTATTATGATTTTGCGGCATGTAACTGTAAACAAAAAATTCTCATTCACACTTAAAGTTCTTACAACTTTTCTCTTACTGAAAGCCATGAGAAGATAGAGACAGAAAAGGCAAACCCAATCTTCTGATGGCCATCATGGCAAACTTACCATTGGACGTTGTCTTGGAAGAGGTCTTTGGACTTTGGAAGGCTTTTGGACTTTTGGAGGTCTAATTAAAAGAGGGACCTGAGCAATGGATTGCCGGTACAATCTTTGTAACCTCCTCTCCTTCTTTCTTATCCTTCTCTTTTCTTCCTCATCTGCAGCACTCTCCCTGGCATAGGTGATCAGGTAGCAGCAGCAGGCTAAGACCAACATGATAAGTATCAGGAAGATGGCTGCCCCGACTGCGATGGCAACAATCACCTGCCAGCTTAGACCTGCAAGTAATCATGTAAGAAAGGATCATAGAGAATTTCATTTTCTTTTTCTCCTTCACCTCCTGTAAACCATAAATTTTGGTCTCTTTTCCCCATATCTTTCTTATCTTTTTTCTATCACCTTTTCTCCCTTTCCTGCCCTCGTTTTTTTTAGATAGTATTTTTAGTATTTTCTTCCTTCACACTGATGCTTTTGCTTTGCATAAATCAAATTTAGAGCACTACTAGCATCAGTGCTATAATATAAACTGAATTGTAATATATGGACCTCGATCTATACTGGCCCTTCCATGGTGAACCAAATTTGTGTAATTGATTGATATGAAAATTAGATAAAAGACTGAATTTGTCTAAAAACACAAATTCAGGTAAATATGTAAATAACCATTTTTTTTCTTTTTACAATCCTAATAGAGGATGGCACATATCATAATTATACAAAATTTAAATCAACTTCAGCAAAAAATGATTCTAGAACAGGCTGTATATAGCACAAATAATCACTAGTAATACTCTTTCTTACCTTGGTCTTGACATCTATCACCATAGTAACGGTATGGACAGCTGAAAATTGAGACACAATGGAGTGTATGAGACCTCAAATAGTTATCAGTGAAAGAATTTCAAATGACACCATATTTTTTTGTATGAAACAAACTTTAAAAAATTATAATTTTTTTGGATTCCTACTACTATTTGACTTCTAGATCTTTGATCCTGTTTCTTTCTCTCACTTCAACTTTATCTCCTTTGCTACTTGAATATCAATTCATAACTGTAAAAGGGCTTTGTCACATTGTTTGCAAATTTTTTTAACAGACAATTGCACAGAGATGTTTTCATCCCTAGAAGTGCCTTAAACCATCGCTTATGGGAACCAGTTGGTCAATGTATTAAGCCTATGGTAATGAAAACGTTCAGAAGTGAATGGGTTAAAATGGTACTGATTTTCTCACCTGCAGCCGACATCATATGAGGTTGAGTTTTATTTTTTAAACAGACGATTGGCCAGAGATGTTTTAATCATTTACAGATTCCTTAAATTGGCAATTTGTTTTCTTTCTCACCTGCAGCCGAGTTCATACGAGGTTGAGTTTGTGATCATACACGTGCCACCATTCAAACAGTAGTCACTGGAACAAACAGCTATCAAAACAAACAAAACAAATAACGTTAAGTAATAACATGCAATCTAATCATTCAGCTATGAAACTGCACTGATACTGCAGAACCTAAGACAGTAATGCAGTTATTGAATTAGAACGACGCTGATGTCTAAATAAAAGGATTTTTATAAATTTTTCACGATGTAAAGCTGTTGGAAGGGTGTACATGTGGGCCATCAACATGTGCACAGTACAATAATATGTTTAAAATCAAATTTATCTGTTTGAAACAAAGAATAATATGTAAATTAAGCATTTAGATTGTATAATATTAAATGCATCTTAACCATGGCAAAATGCTGAAAAGATAACTGTATGCAGCTGCAATTTAGACTGTGGATTATTTATTTGTATACCACTTTGTGATGAAGAAAAGGAGAAACTAGATTTTTTTCATTCTAAAATAACATTGCCTAGCATATTCTGAACATCTTTCAACCATTTCAAACTAAAAATAAAACATAATTTCATACCTTGTACACTTCCAGCTTTGACCCCATTGACATCCAGGTACAGCCCAGTGCTGACCCCTTCTGTGAGTTCACGGGTCACAGAGGTCACTGTGTCATTGAACCTCTGCTCCAGACTAGAAGCAGCTGGGGCAGCGTTGGGGTCGTAGGTCAAAGTGTAGTCTACAATAACACTCCCTGGGGTCAGGAACAAGATCTTGGACATTCTGAAAGGTGTAACTGTACCGTAGGTGCGTTGAAACTGTATGGGTGACAATGATGGTTTCAAGAAACATGAAAGTTTTTGTGTTAAGAAAACATTAGGATATAAACATTACTTTTTCCTTCTGTCAAATCATAGGCAATGACATTCAAACATGCACATTTTTCAATTTCATAACAATACAAAATCTGGGTATTAGTTTGAAAAATAAATTTTTGAAAGGATAATTAATGGATATGCAACAGGTGGCACAGAAATTATGTACCTGTGCATGTACAGTGTATTTATCATTATAATAATATACTTAATTAGGACCTTTGATGAAGAAACAATGTAAAGAATGTAAAGAATGTAAAATTTGAACCTCAAAAATGATATTGGTATACTTACATGGTCATAGATTCTGATCTGTAGTGCTTGGTAGGCATTGCTGGATGGATCTGAGCAGCATGATTGGTAGTTGACAGGAACGGTTCCAGGACTCTGAATGCTCTTCAGTGTAAACTGACCCCTAAACTCTACCACATCTGTAGAGAGATAAACAGAGACATGCAGGGTAGAGGAAGGGGACAGAGAGGGAGGGAGAGAGAGAGAGAGAGAGAGAGAGAGGGGGGGGGGGACCACAAGGTAAGTCTATAGCTGTCAAATACATGTACAAGCACCATACAGGAGGATCTCATTATATAGCTGCATGGATCTATTGAATACATATCTACTTTGAAGCTAAGAAGAATGATCATGTTTCCATTGTTCAATCCAAAATATTATTCATGAACTTGTGTCATCCTGATTGTGTTTATTTGAAGACCACTTTAACACACTAGGCAAATGATGGCCACCGCTTAGGCATTGTTTGCTATATAGAGGGCGCAAGTAGCTACATGTATAAGTAGTGCAGTGGGGCTTTAAAAAGACTGGAACTCGGTAGGGTGACTTACTGAAGTCAAGTGAATCAGTCACGATGACATTTGAAGTGGCAAATGTGTCCCTGTTAGCCCCTGTGAGGGCGCTGTTGAAGATATCCTTGATGCTTTCCTCATTGTAGTGGGAGGTTGCACAGAGGTAGATGGAGTAGCCAATCACGTAGTTGCTATTAACATCAAAGCTACTGCTGGTGATCTGTAGTCCCACAAAGTCACTTCCGATTGCGGTGTCTCTGAACAGGTTGTCAAGCTGTTTTAATGAAGCAGTCAAACGATAATAAATGAATTTATACAACAATGCTGACTGAAATTTAAATTCAATCAGGGTCTGTAGTCAACTCATGTATACCATTAATGCTGTTCAGATCGAATTCTGAGCAACATATTTTCTCCAAAATACAAGGTTATTACAGGTTCTTCATGAAAAATGAACTTTAGATAATACAGCATATGCAAGTAAAAAGGAACATACCTAACATATGTGCGCCTACCAGGATGGATATTTCAAATGTAACTTCTGTAAGAACATGCTGATGAGCTAGCTTTTATAAGGTATGTTGCATGAAATTTTAAGTTACATGTACACTTAATTGCAACAATTTATGCAACATGCCAGGGGACATTTACAATTTATTGCTGGCATGTATTAATCACATACTGATCTCATACATGTAATACTTCTCGGTAAGAGAAATACCCTTCTCTGGGTTTCAACAAAATCAGAACATTCAGTAACTGAACAGCTTACTCATCATGTGCACTCTCACGACTCAAGTGAGGATGTACTTACATCATCTTGTAGATTGTCTTGGCGTGTTGAACCTCCAAATACTCCATCAAGACCTCGCACAATATCAAGGGTCAGGGTACCATCAAGACTTATGGTATCTTTAATGAGTACAAACACAAACAAATGGTTTAAACAGAGAGAATAAATGATCTCTGAAAACTATATGATCTATACAACTTAGAGATCTTGAATTCCAAATCTTTGACCTACATTGTTTAAGCTTTTGACTCTAAAGGTGCTCTATATGTTCTTCTCAATTTGTTGCCAGTAAATAACAAAATGCCAAAGAGATGACCAAAAACAACTTTAAAAAATTTAACAATGCCTTCTATCAAAGGAAATAAACATTAATAAAGTATATCTACCCTGTTTAACAGTCACATAGATAATAAAGGAACATTCAGCAAAGTTTCCAGTCGGATCTTCAGCCTGATAAACAACTTCATGGGTGCCTGTCATGAAGCGAGATCCAGAATTACTTCCAGAGGTTTGAGCAAGGGTCACGGTGCCAGAGTTGTCTGTGGCTTGAGGATCAGTCCAGGAGACTCCCACGTCACTGGCGGCATTGACGACAAAGAATGACTGGTCAATCGGGCAGGATTGTATCTCTGGCTGTTGGAGATCTGGAAAAGAAAAAAAAATTAATGGAAATGGAAAGAGTCACAACAACAATTATTAGGAATAGAGAATGATCATGATAATATCTTTTATAAATAAATAATAAACTTTAAAAATGTTATCTTGCAATCCCAACATGTACATGACTTTCAATGCTCTGCATTTGAACAGCAGGTATATGCAGGAAATCTTTTGTTGGATATATGAAGAGCAATGCCATTGATCACCAGTACAATAATCAATATTTAAAGAATGTTCTCAAACGAGGTATCTACGTACCTTATCCGGGCCTGGAAAGACAACTGTTAATATACATTATGGGCCTGTTTAACAAGCAATTTGGCATAGAAAATTGTTTGGGTTGCTTAGAAGAACAAAGAAGAAACATGATGTTACTTATAAACTGAGATAGCAAAGTATTTCAAATTCCTGCAACTATCAGACACAACTTTACCAAACCGTCTGGCATTACCTGCAACAACGACTGTGAAGCCACAATAACCAATATTTCCAGCATCGTCCCTAGCCTGGTACTCCACACTGTACGTCCCTAAGGAGAATTCTTGCCCAGGGTTGTAATTGGAGGTTATCGTCAAGCTGGTGTCCATATCGTCAGTTGCTCTAACTGTCTGCCAGGTCACGATTGTAGTGGATGTTCCCAGGTCGGCCTCAAAGTTGAGGGTACCAATGGGGCAGTTATCAAAGACAGGTACGTTTTCATCAGCTGATAAGAATTTCATGGTAAAAAGATGAAAGTAAAGGCATCGTGGGGTGCTAAGGAAATGTTTCCTCACAACATTAGATCACAGATTTGAGCAATATAAACCTTTCATGAAATATTTTTATTATATATTTATTGGGCATGACCAACTCTTTGTAGAGTGGAAGCAAGTGAAAGGTGTGCTTGCAAATCTCATGCTCCTGGGATTGAAAGCTGCAGTGAAGGGTCTATCACAGAGCATCACTGAGTTAGTACATACAGATTATCTATCAAAAACACCCGATATTTTCACCTGGGATCTGTGAGCAACCTACCCATTTTAGTTTTGAAATGTCCATGCTCTGGTGCACATGAACCCTTGTAAGGCCTGAGCTCAGCTATCTTTCTGAGTTACCAATGATACTAAACCTTTTTATTTCATTTTTTATCCTATTACTAAGTCTCCTGTCTATTTTTTTCTTCATAAAAAGGGACAGATCTTTTGATATGAACATCAACTAATTTTGTTTGTGACATCACAACCATTAGTCAAAAGTCATATTGAGATATATGACATAAATGGCTGAGACTTTTGTTTTTACAGTACATTTTTTTCTAATATTGAGGCCTCTGTCATTTGTAAATGATGAAGAATGATGAATTGGAAAGGAAAGATCAAACAACAACTTTTCTTACTTTCGATGACAACTGTGAATTCACATTTAGCCTCATTTCCGGCTTCATCCCTGGCCACATACTCGACCGTGTATGAGCCAGCGTAGAACAGCTCAGGATTGGATGATGTAGAGGTCACGATGGGGTCAACACCGGAGTTGTCTGTTACTGTTGGTTCCGTCCAGCTGACGATGGCCGAATTTGTTCCAGGGTCAAGAGGTTGCGTGATGTAAGTGGGACAAATCACAAAGACTGGGGGTTCAACATCTAAAAAATAGAAGAGGAATTGTAGTGTAGAAAAAATATACTGTCTCTTTTTATGGTCTCAATATATGAATGTTATTCAATATAATTAAATTTCTTAAACACTTAATTCATCTACATGAATTACTTCTTGATGAAAATATCTCAATCATTTTTATCTATTATTACTAGACTTTAAAACAATATCAATCTTTGTCTTGAAATAAAATATACGTTTCCACACTAAAAGGCTATTCACAGGTACAAATTTTGTTTATATTAGATCTACAATCAACATTCTTTGGAATGTTTTAATAACATATTATTTGGTAAAACAAATATAATTTCCTACATGTATATCTAATTGACATCTTCAGTTTCAAAAAGAACTTCTAGCTGGGTCCTCTTGCATATAAGAACTTGCAACTGAGAGTGACTCCAAAACATGTGTTCTGATTGGTTAAAAATAACACAAGTTGAGATATATTGTCACAGTTCTTAAGAGGGTGCTGGTGACTTGTTGATGCTTTATAAAAGATACCGTACTTACCATTAACAGTTACAGTGAACAAACAGGTGGCTACGTTGCCTCTTTCATCAGTTGCGGAATAGGTGACAGTGGTTGGGCTGTCATAGAACACTCGTAGTGGTTCAGAATAAGTCATTGTGATCTGATTATGAATTTGGGATAAAAAGGTAAAAATCTAACTAAGAAATCTAGGAAAACTATAGCAATCAAATGATATAAAAATGTATGCATTCTGATGTATTTTAACCCTCTTTTTGCCCCCTTCTTCTCCATGTAAATTGTATCCTTTGACAATGTACTCTTTCATTCTCTTCTTTTTACTAATTGCACATGAAAGTGGTTCAAATATCAAAAGCTGATATTGTATGAGAGTGAACACAAAGAGTGCCGATTGACAAGCAAACAAAGATAAATTGTTCTTGAATTGGCCCTCATAGGAGTAGAAAAATATTGTTTTTCCACTGTGTATTAAAAGTATTACTGATTTCATTTTGGGCAACCCTTCTACCTCCTTCAAATCTGTCAATGAAAGGAGAGACATAAACATACCATAAGATTAGCTAGTGATGTATAATCATCTGAGATAGTCAGCAGAGGCCATGAGATATCAGCATAGGCCACGCCCAGCTCGTTGTCTTGGGTGATGGGTGCAGGGCAATTGAACACAGGTGGCATATCAACTGCAAAGGAACAAGAACAAGAACAAGGAAAATAATATGAATATGAACAATAACAGGAGCAGATATAGATAATCTTAAGAAAAACTAAAGAAAAAACAGGAATGGAGTGGAAGAACATGAGAAAAAAGAAGAACAAGTACAAGAAGAAAAAAGTAAGAGGAATGAGGATAAAAAAAAGTAGGAGAAAGATATGATCAGAGAGCAGAAACAAATTTGGAAGGAAGAAATTATAGAAGGAGAGAAAATTAGCAGAGAGTCATCTTCCCAACCACCGGTTGTGAATACAGAATCTCTTTTCCCAGGAATATAAAGGCACTGAAAATTTCTGGTACATAATTTTATAGCAATGAATATACAGACACTGAAGTTTATTGGGCAATGAGGTCCAATTATACATGAAAATCGTTTACACATAATGGTTTCTATTGAAAACAACTATTGTGTACAGGACCCTAGATAAATTAAAATCTGCTTTAGGGACTGCCTGTAGAGAAATAGAAAGATCACCTGTCTATAAAAGCCACTAATTTCTCCACTAATAAATTTCCTTGTCGACATGTGTTCTGAAGGAACCTATACATAAAGACCACCTGCCCTATAAAGACAGCATTCCTTGTCTCACAAGAGAGGTCTTTATATGCAGGTTTCACTGAACAATCCATATACTTACATAGAACATTGACAGTAAACATGCACACCGCTGTGTTCCCGAACCTATCAACATAGGTCATCATGACAACATCATTCTCTCCCGCCAGACTAGCTTGAAAAGTAGACCCTGAAGCCAGGTTGGTAGAAGAGGTGAACTCCCCAGAGTTGTCGGTCACACTAGGCATGGCCCAAGTCACCGCCAGGGATGTAACATCTGGCTGGACGTACTCGACTATGTTGCCAGGGCAACCAGTGATGACAGGTATTTTATTGTCAACTGTATCAAAGAGAAAATTTATAAAATTTAATTTTCTCTTTAAATTTATTCAAATATGTATTATGAAAATGTTTTGATAAGTTAATATTATTTCTTACATTTTGCAAATGAAGATTTCACTTTTGGGGGGAAAAGAAGCGCATATCACAAGTATCTGGGCAGCCTGGGCTGGCTTACATACTGACTTTTCAAGAATCTTAGCTATTATTATGCAACCAGATAATTCTTTTCAAACTATTGCATTAATACATAATTTAAAAGAAGAAGTATAGTAAAGCTTTAACAGTTATCAAAAGTATTATCAATAAAGACTGACACAAAATTGTATCCATATCAATTTCAATGTCATCTATACTACATTGTAATATCATAAAATATATATTCAAAGCTAAAACAGAAGTGAAATTAAGGCAGTGTTTCACTAAACAGTCATAAATACAGGTTTGCCGACAACTCATTGGAATGAGTGTATAAAATTTAACACATGTGTCAATGGGATGTCAGTGAACTTGAACTAATGATGGTTTCCTGTAACAATGCCCTGAAGAGTTTCAGTGACTTTACCCAAGATTGTCACAGTGAAAGAACAAGAGGCAACATTATTGACATGATCAGTTGCTGTGTAATTCACCACAGTGACCCCAATGCCAAAGGCTGACCCAGGGTCAGAGGTCGTGACAAGGGTTGGAGTGCCATAATTGTCTGTCGCAGTGGGCGGGATCCAGGAGATGTTGACCTCAGTGGTACCCGTAGCAACCCAAAGCAAGGTGTCATTCGGGCAGTTGTAGATGGTTGGTAGGACGTCGTCATCAGTAACTGCAAGTCAAAATATTCCAAAGTATAAAAATTGCATGAGTGCAAGATTTAATCCATACTAAACTGAATTCACGTTCCCCAAATGCTTAATACAGGGACTATCCAGTTTGTGTTGCCAATGGCTTACATAAAGAGTACATATCTTCTCAATTCAATATTGACGAGGACAATTGCATCTTTCTCAAATTTTTATTTCTTTTTCAACAGGCTCAATTTTCTTGACAAAGTTATAATCCCAGGGTTGTAATTTACAAAAGTACAGAATTCTCCAAATTTTTTCCACAAAGCAATTAATTCTTTCTTTTTGAGTAGGGGCCATCACATGGTTTTAACCTACCATTAATGGTAACAGTAAAAATGCACTGCACCACGTTGTACTTTGTGTCCATAGCAGTGTAGAGGACTTCTGTTGACCCCTCAGGAAACAGCGACCCTGATTCTTTAGTCTGCATGACCAAGAGGTCGTTCCCATCTATGAGGTCACTGAAGGTTGGTTCAACCCATGTCACACTGACCTCGCCTGTTCCAGGTGTGACATCCCTTATGATGTCATCGGGGCAGGAGGTCAAAACTGTGGGTGATACAGCATCACTGGATTCTAAAACAGAAAAGAGGAATTCCAAATACATTGTTTGTCAAGGTGGTGGACTTTTAACAGTACAATTTCTGATAGGGGAAAACAACTTCATTTGATACAAAATCTTGACTTTCACAATACAGCACTGAGCAACAAGTGTTTTTTTTTTTAATGAAAATCTTTTCCCTAAAATGTTAAATTTTGTCACTTTCTAGAGAAATTATCAGCAAGAATCCACTTGCAATCATATAATTACAGTTAGTGTAAAATTGCAAATTTGACTTATGTTGCACAACCTGTTGAATTTCATACAGACTATTATGTAAAGAGTTTGATTCAAATAATATTTGATGCATCTTTTCATATCCATTCCCATTTCAGACAATGCAACTGGAAAGAATCTCTAGGGTCCATTATTGCACGATTTCCTTCTTGGAAGTCGCCCTTGTAATCACATTTTTGGCCTATTTCGGGGGCTCTTTTTTGTATTTCCGGGCAGCTTCGCCTGCTAACCCCATGCAAATAGTCACAGATAATATCTTTATCATCTGCTGAGAGCCAGAAGGGCACTTACTTGTCTAATTTTCCTCAGGGTCAATGTCCTTCTAGCTCTAAAGCACAATACATTCACATCAGTGAAGGAATACTTACCATATACTCTCACTTTGAAAACACATTTCGATCTCTCTCCTGCATCATCTATAAATGTATACGTCACTTTTGTTGTACCGAGTTGAAAGGTGGCACCCGGAGCATAGTCTGACGAGGCAGTGACCGCCCCACCGTTTGGGTCAATGGCGGTGGGTGCGGTCCAGGTCACGTTTGAAGAGGTCACTCCAGCTGACACGGTGACCACTATGGTGCTTTCAGGACAGTTAGAGATTTCTGGTGACCCATCGACTGTAGTCAAAGAGAGAATGAGAAACATGTATTGAGAAGGAGCAAAATAAATTGTACACAGGCCTGAGACTATTTGAAATGAAGAAAAAAGGGGGAAAATTCCTTTAAAATTTGTCCAGTTAGAATTTGTGTCCTCCCCCCTCCCCACACCCCCCTCCACCCTCAAAGGGGAAAAAAAGTGTGTGACAATCCCCTGAAATGCCCTCTGTATAGTCTTCAATACTGTATCCAAGGATCAAAATGATGATACTTCTGGTATGGTTTCGATCAATTATTTAAAGGGTAAAGGGTTTGCTAAAAAGATTGACATCACAATAATCTTCCTAATAAGCACTCTCATTTATTACAAGCCAATTTCTCTCTCTCTCTCTCTCTCTCTCTCTCTCTCTCTCTCTTTGTGGTCTTTCAGTATGCACTAGAGCTGTTTATATCATCGCATGATTTCTCTGTTTCTATGGACTATTTCGTTATTATTAAAAAGAATTTGAAGACTAACCTATCACTGTTACAGTGAAAGAGCAGTTTGTTTCCAGTCCAATTTTATCGGTGGCTGTGTATGTAACTGTTGTGTTTCCCAAAGGAAAGTAATCTCCGACTGAATGAGTGGAAGACAAAAAGACCTCTCCAGAATCATCAGTTGCTGTGGGAACCTCCCAGCGAACCACTGCTCCATTGCCGATGACAGTTGTGTTGGGGCAGGTTAAAGTTGGAGGTGTTGTGTCTGTATGTTCAAAACATGAAATGATGAAAACATGACAAATCAAATATGAAAAACATACTTTTTACTCTATTTAGTCTTGATTCAACAAGTCAGTTAGATCTAGTCTCACCTACATCATTACAAGACCGAAAATGTCTGTGTCTTTCGTTCGTTAGCCTCGATCCTCTTAAGAGGAGCCGACCCTACCCAAATCATAGGCTAACAAAAGAAAGAGACAGAAATTTTCGGTCTACATCATTACATAATTTAGACTAAACTTAGTCTTAGATATTCTTACAATGCACATTTGGAGATATGATCAAATACTTCTTTAACATTTTAGCGCTATTGTTGATCCTGATTCCGATGCCCGAACTTATATAGCATCAATCTCCAGAGTCCAAATGCACTACACGGCAAGATCAACTCGACGGCGAAGCTGCATCGCACAACCAACTCTGCCTCAGCTCAGCTCAAGATAGACATTCTATTCGGGCAGCTGAAGTGCGTAGTTGTTCGATCTCCGTCATTTTGAACGTTATCCGAAATAATATTTAGACGAACACTTCGGCGTTTTCATTAAGTTCAAATATGCTTCTTCTTTTTTTCAATATTCATTTCGGAACTTAATGCCTCGATCTAGTATAGCCATGAGAAGTCTTACCATTTCCATAAAAAAGAAGGCAGCATAGCAGAGCTCAGAGGAAAGAGTATGAAAGTTAATCGTATCAGGATGACGCACGTACGTTGTTGATAAACAAAAAAATTGCACCAGTCTCATGGCACATTTAGGGAATTCCCTCATCTGGCGTGGTGCCACCGCTTTATCTATACCGACGATAGTTTGAACCCCTTCTTGTAAAGTGACACCAAATCTTATTAATGGTCTACATATTCTCCTTTTTTTTTTCTTTCTCTCTGTTACTTTGAACGACATAAATTTATATCAGACTTTAAAAATGTATTTGCCATTTGATATCTAGACCAATTAATACCTCCGCGTTTTCATTTAGATACAATATCACGACTCTCGTTCGGAACGATCACACGGGACAGGATTCTCGTCAATTCATCTTGGGAGTTCGGGGAAAAAATGTATGGGATATGTCAGAAAAAATTTCCGAAATTTTTTTTCAATTAAAAAAAATATATATCTTGACTTCTGTGATTGGAACAAAGAAAATAGATTTCTAGTTTCTAGTCACCTCCTCCTTTCGACACGCCTCATTTTTTATATATTTTTTTAAATAAGAAATAATTAAGAAGCCGAGAAATTGGCAACGGGGTAAACGAACGTCTTTAATATCTTGTAATTTCACTCTGACTTATTTTTACCCCCTACTCTCTAGTGCATACCCGGTACACGAATGAAACTGAATTGATAACAGTTGTCTTAATTAAAACTGACTCAATGGTATAGTATGTTTTTTTTTTAAAGTCAATTATCCAATAAAATGGAACTGATTTCCTCCTCGTTAAAATATAAAAAATAACAATCTGGTCGAGAAACTGGGATTTACTTTTACCCTCATGTAGGCCTATGAATTCATATATTTTATGAGACAAACCGTATCACAATGGTGGGGGGGGGGGGGG
>BEXV01000131.1:103249-121585 GCA_003118195.1 Hemicentrotus pulcherrimus
GGTTTGGACGGGGGTGTGCGCCTGAAGCGTTTATAAACCCAAACCAATTTTTAAGGGTCATTTTTGCAGAAAATGGTAGGGAACTTCCATTCAAGGTTTTGCCGTATTCATTTGCATGAATGATTTACACTTTCATACCTTAATCCCTTAATTAACTTAGTTATAGCTTCCCCAGTTTCAGCTGTTTGTTTTCCTCTTATTTCGTTTAAACGTTGCACGCTTTCCTGTATACTTCCAACTGTAGCCTACTCTTGTACTCCAGCCTCTTTAGTGTTTATTAATTTAAAACCCATGCAATTTGGAAAATAACTTCGTAAATTTTCACTTTAGCGAGATTGTGGGTGAGATATTGTCCTGAAGAAAATAGCAATCCAAGTTTTAGGCCAAGATCTGAAAAATTGGGGCACTTTTAGGGATTTGTCAGCACAAAATCACATTCCATGTTTAGGGACTTTTTGCAAAAAAGTAACCCATTAGAGCGGCACATCCCCGTATACCGTATTAGGCGAGTATACCCCCCCCCCGGGTTTGATGTCAAAAAGATGTCACAGCTAAAAATACTAGAGGCAAAACCTTTATATTGTAATGCTAAATAAATTTCATATACACCGAGCAGTAGGACTTGGATTTCTTAGTCTATTATAGCCGTCGCAGAACTTGAAATATTCTGTGTTTCATCATATATTTGCTTTTGTATTGGATAAGTTAGGAGATGATCTTTAATGGGCTAACCATAATACATGCGTATAGTATTATATCATCCTAGGCCCTAAAATTACGTGCCTCATGATGGCGTCATAATCAGTCATTATGGTTGTTAAACTGTGTTATTTATTCATTTAAAGTTGAATTTAGTTGAAGACACATGCGCATTAAAGTCATGTAACATACACCCAGCAAAGAGAAAGAGAAGGTGGATACTATTTATAGTTAAGATAGTTTCAAATAAATATTTAACATAAACGTACCTTTATTATACAAATTAATAATATAATTAAGATGATATTTAATTAGAATCATACCATTCATGGAGTAATTAGCATAGCCCTTTAACAATGAACGAGTCTCTGAAAGAAAACTGAGAACGGGGCATCTGGCCATTCAATGTTGATGAGCATTTTAATTGAGATTTCCTCCTAAGTCTCGTTCACGATCTTTGGTGGAAAGGAGAGTCGTCTAGACCAAACTTGTCAAAATCTTGCATGCAGTTCTAAGGCTGAGACTACAGCTGACATCCAGAGATCAATCCTTCTCATTTTTTCTCATTCTTTGTTTTAATTATTGACCAAGATGGTCTTAAAGATGCACTGATCATCAACTTGTTGGATTTGCTCTATGTTTGCCATTTTCTTAATCAGACCTTCTTACGATTAAATGAATGTGTCAATCCAACCATGACAGTTTTAAAACTTGATCTTAATTGACGTTGGTAGATATTATTCTTTCTTTAATTTTATTTATTATATTGATGGTTTATATTTAAAAAAAAATAACAGTGAATAGTGTCCACCCCTCCCCCTCCCCCTGAGTGTATGACAAAACAGGGAGTACACGTCAAGTATATACATATACATTAGAAATATAGAATTGGAATATAAGTTATAATCATGAACATCTCTATATCAAATCGAAAACAATTAGATATAACAAAATGAAATAATTAGTACAGTTGTAACTAGCTTGGTCCCTTTGAATGCATTAAAAACCAGTTGATTGTGAATGCATTAAAAACCAGTTGATTGCAGCATGAGTACAGTATAAAAGCAGAGTTGAGAAAAGAAAATATACAAGTTTCACGACCTTACCTTGTGCAAACACTTTAACTTCGAGCAGGATCAACATCCCAACCAGAAATCTCAAATCGCCCAGGGCAGACGCCATTGTTTCCTCCAGTCCGTTTTTTCAAATCATAAACAGGTTGTAAACATAGTGGATCATAATGATTTGACACACAGGTATATGCTTTATCATTTGCATTCCGTGTTAATGATACATGCAGAGACTGTCAGTGTGTCGGGCTATATAGACAGAATTAATACATGACCGCACCCTACATTTCGGACAATTTTTGTACAGAGGTTATTCAACAAAGGACGTGATGAACCTTTGTGGTGCCTTTTCATTTTGTTCCGTTATGTAATCGTTTTTATTGTGTGTTTTCTTCCTTTGGTTTGGGTATTAGTGGAATTTTATACCCCCCCCCCATCACCACGTTAGATCAAGCGAAACCAAAAGTGCTAAAGGAAAGAGGTGCTGCATGGCTGAATGGATAAGTCATGTCTTTATGAAAGACAAACATTGGCCAATATGTTACCTAAACGACGCTCTGTGATCCATGCGGAAAAGGAAATTAAGGACTGCAAATTAAGACTGCATCGTTATTTGGTATGAAACATGAACACACACAAAAAAAACATTTTGTGTATGTTTTGTTTCTGTTTCCTCCAGTTTGGACCAGTTTGGTTATGATTAGCACGTACAAATTGCAGAAATCGAAATCAGGGTTTGTTTTCTATAATTTACTTCCCGCTCTCTCTCTCTCTATCTCTCTCTCTCTCTCTCTCCCTCTCTCGTCTTCTCTCCTCTCCTATTATCTATCATTCACTCTCAATCACTTTCTTTGTTTTCAAGGACCTTCTTTACGAAGTCAAATTAGTGTCGCCTTGTTTCACTGATATTAATCATCTTTCACTTGTAGACAAGAGAAGCAAATTGTCAATAGATAATTGGCATAAACACTGAACACATAATGAGCATAAAACACTTCTCAGCCGCATAAAAATTCTAAGAATTTATTTTTCACCTTTACCACTTCAAGATCAATTGATAGTCAAATACGTTGGCGGATTTTGTTTTCTGCTCTTAGAAGTATTTAATAATTCTAAGAGCATTTATCAAAATATTTATGTCATTATACAAATACTGCCGACAGCCACCTTTAGCCAATTACCATAATCATAATCATCGCCGTCATCGTTTTTACAACAGGGGAATATGACGGTGTCGCGGCGTCGCGTTATTACTTTCGGCTCTAGACCTNAAAAAAAAAAAACTCTTCTAGAAGGGTGCTTTACGAGGCCTGCTCTGTCCCCCTTTCACCTGCCCCAGGTTGAAGGCTCCTAAAAACGTTCATCCCCAGAAAAAACCGTCTCTAGTCTAGGCTACCTGTTCCTCTATCTGGGCAGCATCCAAAATTATTCGACCTGATTCTATTCAAACCAGAGTCCGGTTATGGGTAGATCAGAAAACCGACTCCTAGCTTGGCCAGCTCTATCTCTCTCCTCTCTCGTACCTTCTTTAAACTACTATACCCCGACATATCTATTCCGAGACATTTTCAATATGCAACGGCAAAATGCATCGTCTTTATCTTCCATCATCATTATGATCATTATCATCATCACCATCGTCAAATAAACATCAGCATAAGTATCAATATCATCATCATCATCATCATCAATACAATTATGCATAACAGGATATTTTCCCTCTCTATACATTTCTGTCGTTATTCACTTTAGCACTTCTTCTTTTGCAATGATCTAACCACCAGACTATACAAACTCAAATTATTTTGATTACTGGTCGTGCGCCTTTCATATTACTGGCGTACAAGACAAGTCTAAAAGGGAACATCTCTCTCTGTCCGTATTGATATCAGAGAATATTCGTAACATACCACATTTCCCCCATATTTTGTTGAAAAATTGTCAATCTAGTCCTGACTTTTTAAATTGACTTGTAATATGGATTTCTGGATGAAATTTTGCAGAATAAATTTGTAGGAATTGACGAATCAAGTTTAGCAGATCATTAGTCATTACAGTTCATCACCTTTTATAGCCTGCCCCTTTTCAAACATTCATCACTCATATCTCATTATATAACATCAGGACTCATGACGCATTTAAAAGATAAATTGTTCACACAGATTTGTCATTATAGGGATTGAAACATTTTAATAATCCATATCATATTGATAAAGAACGAAAACCGGGATAACTCGAAAATAATGGCAAACAATATAATAATACATAAATCAAACACATCACAGTCCGATGTGCAGATAGTACATAAATGAAATCGTTGAATGAAGTCGTTGCTTCATCATCACAAGTTTCATTCATTTTCAGATGCTGAGACATAAATCAATATGATAATAATATTATATGAGTACAAGTCCAAACAAAAGTCATACGAATCATAATGTTTATCAATTTGTGGATACCTTGTGACTAATATCAAGTATATCGCAAATATATCATCAGATAACTACTCAAAAACAAATATCAACTACTGGTAGGAGACTATTCATTGACTGCTTTTTTTTTATTCAACTGCTTTTATATGATAACAAAAACAATGTTTCACATTGTACGTGAGACATTGTTCAAAAACAGACTATACGATTTGGTCCCACAGAAAGGTTATATGAAGTCAATACTCTGCCTACATTAACTATAAGAGCCACATATTTTTCTCAAAAAGATATATCACAATTTAAATTCTATGCCATGGTTTTTTCTGTTCTACATCGATACATAACAACATTCAGAAGGTAACAGAAAAAATAGAAATGATATCGGCACATGAATGTTAAATTTTGATTAGTATGAAAAAGAGGGAATGTCTATTGCAAGGAAATGGTGCAGTCTTCAAAAAAGGGCAGTAATCATGGCTCAGAAACATGAATAATTTCAGTCTACTGTGCACATATTGCAACTTTTCCATTATCAAATACATGCGATCATCCCTGTAGCAAACAGTATAAATGATGCAAACAAAACCCGATTTGTATAAATTTGATGAGAAAGGTACAGAGTAACTATTTTTTTTTTCTTCTTCCTGTAATTGCATGGCAGAAAGAATTTTCTTGTGTTGGTGTCCTTTTCATGGTTCACCAATAAGTTACAGGGTCATGAATTGCACAAATTCTTTGATTGCTTTCTTGATCGCTTGCTGAATTCTGTCATTCTCATAAGCATAGTACAAGAACAACTTAACTTACATCAGTAATGGGTTCATGAGTGATTTACAATGTATCCCTGATGTAACAAGAGAATGTTATGACATTGTCATACCTCTACTCGTTCAACTAAAAAAGATATCACTGAAACATATCAATGCATCCTCAATCTTGACAGAAACATTTCCTGAAAATGATAAAGCTTGTACTGTTCCCCTTCAACATACCCTTCTGTATACTGAAATATCCACAAAATATTTTATTGCTTTGTTAAGGGGGTGTGGTAGCAATTAATTGATAAACAATTTTACATGCAGTTATTAAATAAGGAATGTCTTTATATGATTTCTTAATGATTTTAACAAAAGAAAAATGAATTCTGTAATTCTGACTTTACATTGCATTGGACAAAACAATCATGTCCTTATTTATAGAGCATCATGATAAAAGTAATAATCACACATGGTGCAAAAAAGTTTGTCTTGTTGCTTAATTTGTATAATAAATTTATCCTCAAAATATTTTCAAGAAAACATAAAAATTACAAACACTCTACTTTCTAACTATTTCTGAAAACAAATTTATTGTCCCAATCTCTCTGTTAAAGCCAATTTTCCAACATCGAGGCTATTAAAATTATGGAAAAAGGTCATAAAAATACCAACACTTGACTCTTACATTCCACAATAAAACAAGAAAGGGATTTGTGCCAAAACTTATTTTGGAAGAAAGGTGGAAAAGAATTAACAGCTGATCAAGTCAGCAAATGATAAATTTTGTTTATTTTATGTTTTACATCAGTTTTCAAGAAGCAAACATGGAAAATACGATGTTAACAAATATTAGAGGCTTCAGTCTAAACCATGGCAGACAATGGCAGATATTTGGACAAAATTGTTGAATAGTGAATGATAATTTGCAAAGGACTGAGAAGGGAAACATATAAACATCTAAACCAAAAGTATAGATTATGCTCAACTAAATATGTTCTAATGTCACGTTTCATACAGAATAGAATATAAATACATAAGTACAATATACCTGATACATATAAATACGTGTACATAAACAACATTCATATTCATATAACATATATTTATTGACTGTATCATGGATTTTTTTTTCTTCGTCTATTAAGAGGTTGACAACAAATTCTTCGTTTGTTTCCAATTCGTAAATCAAATCCACTAAATATAATCGTTAAAAAGTAGTAAATAGTCCATAAATGTCCATTACGTATTTGCATATTATTGGTATATAATACTTGTAAATATCAGTATAATCTTGTACAGAATTAGAAATTACATGTATACATTGGGCATGTGATGAAAATTGACTTTGCTATATCTAAAAATCAAACTAATCAACAAAACAATCTTATCTAGAATGAAAGAAACCAAATACATGAACATTCATCTAATTTCTCAGCTTAAGGTTAACATATTTCCACTAAAATTACTACATACCGTATGTGGTATTAAGATTACTACCGGTTTAAAGACATCTATCTTTGTTTTCTCCAAAATGAGCAGTATACAGATATACATAATGAGCATGAAAGATTACTTAATATATATATATCTTCAATAAGTATATGTTTATCATATTATACTGTGTCTTTCTCCTATTTACATTATATAACAGCAATATAATGTGTATTGAACATTTATTCATAAATAACAACACTTAAACATATAGAATAAAGAAATGTTTGCATTTACATAATATTCTATATTTCACCATAGCGCTACTTTCTATACATCCAACCATATCCACTATCAATTTGTCTCTCATATGATCATACTCTTTATATTGTATATCTCACAATATTATCAATATCTATGAATATAAGTATAGTATGATGAATTTCATATCTGAAATGAGAGTCCTATAAAACTATTGTGTAACTAAGAAACAGCAATGATCCGAGCAAAGATGTTTTTAATTCATATCATAATTCAGAGATGCCTCAATATCCGCCTTTCATTACCGGTACTATCAATAAATGTTGGTTTTTTTCTACGATAAAGATATAATTCAGCATTTATTTGAATATATGAGATTTAGCCCAAACATTTCACCCTTTACATTGCCCATGTTTCTGTTTACTTTCTCTTCCATTGATCAAAAGGAAGAGAGGGAAAGTTATTTTAATATCATAAGTTTTTCCAATCCTATTCGTATACAGATCACACCATTTTTTTTTAAAAGCACTTCCACAATGCTTCAAGACTCGAATTTATATGAACCCAAAATCAGTCTTGGAATGTGTTCTTTGGGACTGTCTGATAAACAAAAACAAAAACAACAAATAACGGCAATATATGGAATAAAATTTTCTTGATAATTCTAACTGGAATGCAATTTTGTGCTGCTGTTTGGAGCGTGAAATCCAGAATCCATCATATTAACAATCTTTGTTTCTTTGGTAACAGGCATTTTTACACTACATCTACAACATCTATACAAGATACTTTCCAGAGATTATATATATTCATATATCTATATCTCATCACCCATTCAATATACAGATAAAGCTGAAGATCCAATAGCATTTTAAAATTTCCCTATATCAATAAATATAATGATCTGCAGTTATAACAATAAACATTGTCCAATATCAATTACGCACAAAGTCAACAGAACAGACAATAAGTGAGACAATCCTTCCAACATCTCTTAAACCAAGAAATTCTTTCATTCAAAGCACTATAAGCCAGTCTGTATTCAGGCTGTACAACATTTCAAAGCGTTTATGTATTTACACGATATTGATTATCATATGTACATATATTTTTTCCATGATGTTATTGCATTTGAAATGACAAAAATTGTATGTGGAGATAATCATAACACAGAAGTCTATTCAATTTAATTTGTACCATTTAAAATGTATATCTACCCAGCTGTGAAGGACTAAGCATGTGCGGCTCTATCATCTAGGTTCTTTAAAATGTGAGGTTAGACTTGTACTCTATGCCAGTAGGCTTTCACAGTTATGAGTACGTAAGCCTATGTATGTAGAGCACGTCAACACATTTTAACTATTACTATCAAGTTCAAATCATCTAGTTTTAGTTTCTCTGTTTTTCTTTAAAGTCAATGAAATGTATGTATGTACCCAGTCTATAATGTCCTACCGTGTTTATAATGATTCATATAACAAAATATCAAAAAAGTGATGTAAATTCATCTCTCCTCTGTCCTTGTTTTCCTTCTTTCTAACCTCTTACTTTAGGTCTTCGTGTTCTGTTACTCAAGGGTTCCCAGCACCCATCCTATTTAACAGCTTCTGTGACTGGTTGAAAATACTCAGTATTTCACCAGCCGACCAATCAAAACAGAACTTACATTCCTACAAATGTAGTGTATGATTATAGTACTTGCATATACCAACAATAGAAAAATACCCTATTTAGGTGTAGGAGATATATATTATCTCAATATTTTTTTTTCTTCTTTCCTATTTTTTCCAATCAATTATTGAAGGGAATATATGAATAGTGTTTATCAAGAAAATACAAGCGAAAATGTTGACTATTACATCCTATGAAGATATTGATACAAGTAATATTATAGCACATATGTCTAGCACAAATTAATTTTATTAAAAAACTATCAATCCATGTTACAAGCTACTGTTCTTTTCTCACACAATATAATTGGTGTCTTTCTACTCCAACTTGTTAACTGTTAGTTTTGAGAAAATCCTGTTTATCTCTAGAAAAAAAGAAATTGTCTCTTTTGTCCACTAACAAGATACACCTTTATGACAATATTACTTTTGCCCAAATTACTGAAATAAACAAATCACTTCTCTGGAACAAAATCTGCTAATAAAACAAACAAACAAACTGATTTTGCAACCACTTGCAAAAGCAAGTCAACATCTAAGACTTGTATGGAAGTTCCTCTTAGCAATTAACAAACATTTGAAAGAATGGAGATTAAAACATCTTCACCCCTTGACGTACATAAACTTCAACAAACTATTAGTCTTCCGTATCCTCAGCTTCCTTCCTTTCTTCTCCTATTAGCACATCGTAGGCACAAGTGTTTTCTTTCCCTTTTTATTTAGGAAAAGAAGGCTTGGAATTTTGATCATGTCAATATTTGTCTTCAAGATATAGAAAGGTTGCTTATTCAAAACACAGTAAAATTTCATACAAACATGAAAGTGGGTAAGTGAGTCGGTCTTCTTCTGACGTACTTGATTCTTTTGATACCACAAACCCAAAATCTGATCAATTAAATATATGGTATAACTACCTTCAGCAGTGACAGGGGTAGGTGACTAGCTCCCCGGTCTACAGAAATTGTTGCCAATTTGCAGCGAGGATGAACTGAAAAGCCAAAGCATGCAGGCATATTCAAAACAGTTTGAGGTGCATAGAAAAGAATGGGATTGAAACTCCTCAACATTCAAAATGATCATTGTGGATTTAGCACCTTGTGGAATGACTTTTCATTGGATTTAGTGGGAGGGAGACTTGCCAGGCTGCAACTTACATATCAATGATATGCCTGTTCAGTGTCATGCAAACATTACCCCACACACTAAGTAATACTGGCAATCACTTTATTGATGTCAATGTTTAGGAGAGTATCTTGAAGGCCTGTTACACAAAATGTGTCTCTTTTCCGATACTATGGCTTTCACTATATTCAATGTCCCATGTGAGTGTCACATCCTACAAAAAACAACAATTGTAGAGTAACCAGTGCACAGATTTTGTATGGGCTAATTGTCTTTAAAATACTATCGAAATGACACTTTGTGTGAAACATGCATTACATTTCTATTAACCAATGCATGAATGATGTCACATTGGGCTATATCATTCTTACATAATTATAGAGATATACTAGTAGGTATTCTAATAACATTGGCCCTAAGTAACAAGTCAATGATGATTATGACCATAGAAACTTCTGTTTATATTTGGGCTCAATGTAAACTTGTTTGTTTGATAAACAAATCAGGGCAGTAGCTCAGTCAGATTTTAAAATTCAGTTTCCAGATTTTAAAGGCAGCCAAAAGTAGTCTGATGAGAATTTTCAATGTAAAGTGCATACGGTGTCTGAAATTGGATATAGAGAAAGAGCATTGCTAAAGGAATGTGCTATGCCTGCATGACCCCAGCTAATTAAAATAGACATACATTGGTATCCACAACCTCAACTTAGACCCTCCACATTTTGCGGGCTGCAGAATGATCTTCACATCTTTTCCTTTGAATCCAAACTAGCAAACTCAATCCAGACCTTATCTTGCATTTTATGATAACCTCACAGTAACCAGGAAATCTGTAGAACAACTAAAGATAGTTATCCTAAGGAGACTTTTACTCAATCTCACATGATTGCCAGCCAGAGAAAAAAATGGAAGATAAATGCCCTACAATTAGCAGTTCCCTGTATCCAAAGAATTACACACTTGCTTTGAATCTAGGTGAGGTCGGGGCAAGTCTGAACAAGTCCAAGATGAACCAGTATGCTACAACTTGGCCCTGAAGATCCACACAGTGGCGTTTCATTTTCAGAAAAAATCAGACTTCCCTAGAAACCATCCTCAGGCACCTGCAGCAAATCCATGTCTACATGCAACCTCCGCAACAAATGCAGCATTCTTTCACCCCTTCCTCACAAGAGATTAAGGGAAGATAAGATGACAACTAAAAAGCTATTCAGGTCAGGGGCGCTCATTTTGTACTGGCCAGGGAAACCATGGACCCCTCCAGAGAAGAGATGGAGCCCCGCTGGTGAATGTCTGCTACAGATGATGTGTTGAAGAGTTTGTACCACCCCATGACAGGGTGTGAGAGATCGAGCTCAGAAAGCAGGATCTGCGCGACCCCCATGAATATCTTGCGCTCCAGACGGCCATAGTCACCCCACACAGTGATCTGCAGTACCTTGTTGGTGTGGTCGTCGTCTATGAACTTGAGTGTCTGCTGGTAAAGCGGATCCAGCGTCTTACGTGCAATCTTTGTCTTCAGCTTGGCCACGCAGTGCTTTCCGTCCATCAGATACACCTTTACATAGGGAGCTGCATGGGGATGGAATACAGAGGAGACAAAAAGGAGAAAAGAAATGTGTTTTAAATCAAAGAACTTGCAGAGAAACTATCATGTAATGAGATGCTTGTGATTAGTTACACAGTTTCAAAGAGAGCTGGTTGAACAGTTCATGCAGAAAAGAAAAAGAACAGGATTCAAGGAGTAACAAAGGAGACTCATAGGTAGACCACATAACCTGGAGGAAAGTATAATTCTCCTTACCTGGGGGAACTTTGACCCCTGGTTTGGCTACCAGACTCCTAGCCCTGATGACTTCCACCTCCAGGTTACCCCGTTTGTCCTCTAGACTAAGTTGAATGTCCCCCATCCAGGGAGACCCTAGAGCTTGGCGTCCCACCAACTGAGAGGGCCCGAGTCCATCCAGGAAGTCGTTGAACTGGCTCTCCCCACCGAAGCGGAAGTTGGCTGGGAGCATAAAGCTGGAAGGACAAATTCAGAATAACAGATTTATGCTTATTAAGATAATCTACTATCCTTTTTAACTAAAATAATTTTACAGAGGTAACACCCTTTTGCTTCAAACAGACTTTATGGAGGGGATATATAATGAATATGTTACATTAAAAAAGATATAAAGGTTACATATTAATAGAGAAAAATTGTCTGCTGAGGACCAGAAGGGCACTAACACTGTGTTCAGAGATTTGGGATAACAGCCCTCCTGGCTCTAAACAGGCAATATCTTCAAAGGCCTTCATACACAAAGACATATATGCTCACACAAATCTATGGGATTGATAGAGTAAACTCAAAAGAGTAACAAAATGTGAGAGGCAAAAGACTTCCACTTAATTATACTATCTTGATGAGATATGAACATATTGAAATCATCAGCATGTATCTTAAGAGACAATGGATCTTCTGTAAGACTACCAGAGGAGTTAAATATTCATCTTATGCAGTCTACTACTTGTACAAGTAAAACATAGGGAAATCAATATAAAAATTAAGAAGCCAGTCCCACATGTAGTGGTTTCTGTGGTTACCAAACCTTCTGTGGATGAGTACTCACCTACTAGAGCTATCACTGCCAAAGCTACAGATGCTACCGTCATTGCTCTCTCGACTAGCCTGCTTCTGCAATCGATCTCTCATTTCCATTGGCAACACTTCCTCACTTCGATGTATGCTTGCTCGAGGTTTCTTACCTGAAAGCACAATTTTATGGCATTGAATGGATTATAATTTGCAGACAAACTTGATGTTGTTTCAATGAAAGAGTTGATACAAGAAATAATCAGTTCAGTGTAGAAAAAATGAACGAGAAAAAAATATTTATGGAAAGTCTTCTCATATTAACTTTTATTTACCTTTAGGTCCCTTATTCCATACTTTAAGGATAAAATTTCAATGTAAAATATTTTTTAACAATGTAAGACAAGAAAGTTCAATGCTCTGCTATGTACAAGCAAGCAAAATAAAGATACATTTACTTCCAATATGATAAAAGAACGTTATTCAAGGGATTAATAATATTAAGCTTTTAAATTGATACATCAAACTTAATATCACTAAAAATGGGACAAATATGAAGCATACCGGTATAGAAGAAATCCCTGATTTAGAAGAAAAAAAATTGAAGGTTAACCCATGCACTCGGGCCTCAAACTGATTAAAAGGAGAATCTATTACAACACTGAAAAATTGAAAGGTATAAATATTCTCAAAAAAAATGAAGCGCTGATAAAACAAAAAAAAAACAATAAACTAGAAGATGCTTCTTACCTGCCAAATTGGAGGTGCTGTTGCTTTTCTTTGAGAGACCGACTAGAGAGGCAACCTTGGCGATGCTACCACGTCTCTTCTTGCCCTCCATGCTTCCCTGCTCGGCTGCGGAGTCTGAGATACTGCCCTCGTTCTTCTCGTACATGTACATGTCTGTGCTGCTGGTGCTGCGGTTAAGGGGCTTGCGCGTGGGGGCGGGATGGTGTTCCTGCATCTTGGCTGTGAAGGCACTGTGTAGGGAGTGGGTGGGTGGAGGACAAAAGCAGATAGGGAGGATCGGTTATTGTGTGTGAACTTGCTTGTTAGTTCTTAAACCATTGCATATGGGAACCGGGTGATTTCTGTATTAGGCCTATGGGAACAAGAGGATTAAGAAGTCAATAGGTTAATGGGTGGTGATCCACATTAAGTGGGGTTTAACCTTTACAGAAGCTGACAGCAATTAGGTTATCATCATTTATATGATTCATATATATATTTCAAACAAAGATAATTTAAAATGAAAAACAAGCTCCTTAAAAGATGTTGGTTGAGATAGAAAGAAAAAGTGAGTAGATAGTAAAAGAGACAGATAGGAAAAGAATTAGAAAGAGAAGAGAAGAGAAGAGAAGAGAAGAAAAAGAGAGAAGATAATAGGAGGAAAGAGAAGAAAAGGAGGAAAGCTAAGGAGGAGGAGGAGGAAGCAAAGAATATAGGAGCTCACAAAAAGAATAAATACTGAGAAAGGGGAAGGTAAAATGCAAGGTAGAGTGAGAGAGAGAGAGAGAGAGTGTGTGTAATGAAAACATAAATAAGAAGTAGCAGATTGAAAAACAACAATAAAATTTATTATCCTTGACTTCTTTGAAGTAATTGATATAGTACATGATGTCTCGTTTGCATCCAGGATAATTTTGATAAATACAAACATTGCTGGAATACAGAAATATTGCTACATGTACAATCTAAAAATGGAAAGATTATGTCAAGAAGAAAAAATGCATGTATTGCATGATATCTCGTCAAACTAGACATATCACACAGGCTTGTCCGTAACAAATATTTGTTTAAGTTACAGCTTTTTCCTTTCTACCCGACCTGAATACAGAGGGGTTACACCGATCCTAACGTACGATAAATCTCACATCTCATGCAAACGCATCACAAATATTTGCACAGAGTGGCGTGACATCCCCTCCAGCAGATCAATAATATCAGGGCTTGGGCGGGCATTCACCAATAGCGGCCCACACACTAGAGTATGACACGTGTTTTCCTCCGCAGCTGTCAAAATCATCGGTGAAGTTCCCTGAATCCCGCCCATCTCATCTATTGTTTGATTCTAACACCAGATGTTAGATGAGGACGACCGTTTCCACTCTAAACCTGGATTTTATACAAGCTTCAAAGTAAACCTCTGCCGAGTAATGAAACCTAAATTAAAGGTGGAAATGTTTTCTATCAGTATGTCAGCCGGCTATTTGAATTGTAACAGATACTGTAGGTATCATTGTGGATCATGGGGTTGTTCTTTTATTGGGTCTACAAAATATGCAACAACATTACTAGAAATTTTTGAAAATTGCTTTTAAAAAACACGCAATTTATGCATTGACTGAATATTTGAAGATACTACTCAAATACAATTGATAAAAGGGCTTTTGAAAAGAAACATAGTTCACCCATGTTCCGCCTACTGTTCATGGGTGAACATCTAGAAATGATGACCTCTGTTGCTTTTAATGGTTGTGCCAATGAGGGATTCATATCTCCATTTTCATCTCTAAGGTCATACATGCATTCTAGTTCCAGCTTCAAATGGGAAGGTGCAGAGAATAAATGCCTATAATCTCTCAATCCCTTAGGTTTCCCCCATTAATTCCCTTTTTAAAAATATAATGCTGAATGCTTTATCAATATTTCATGAATCTTAAAATTGATAAAATGTTCCCCTAAAACTTACCCTTATTTATACATATATAGATACAACATTTATTGGAGGTAGAGAAAGAAAGAGCTCTTTATATTTCCCTTTCTCCCAATGAACCCCCCCCCCCTTTCATCTCTCTCTCTCTTTCTCTATCTGTCTGTCTGTCTGTCTGTCTCTATCCTCTCTCGTTATTCTTCTTCCTATCTCTCTCTCTCCTATCTCTATCTATTTCTCTCTCTCCATCCTCTCTCTTTCTCTCTCTCCTGTCTCTCTCCCTTCTCTCTGCCTCTCATCACACTTCTCTTCCCCTTGACACTGATGCCATTAAGCCCACCTGTCTCCTTCATATATCACTAATCAAATCTACGATCCTCCCACATTTGTTACTATTGGTCTAGAGCAAAAAGTAATTGTGCTCACTAAATCCACCCCTGCAAATACAACAAATAGCTTTCTATAAAGACTCCTCTAATATGGATGGTTTTTATAACAGTCTGACATCTGTATTAAGTATTTTAGTCTAGATTTGATACCTATTTACCCATCTTCAGGAACACAGCCATTCTGGACCAACTCATTTGTACCCTATTTTATTTTCTTACAAATATCAAGATGAATTAAATACCCCTTATGCCCCTCCCCACCCCCCCCCAAAAAAAAAAGCAATCTAAGAAATATTATTTGGAAGATCATATCTGATTTAATGAACTTGCAAATGCTAGGAAAAAGCCAATTAGGTTTCCCCATGACCAAGTTGTCCTTTAATTTGATTAGTGTCCCCAGGTGGTTTCATCTCATACTGCATGCTATGTATGATGTATACAAGCAGAACAAAATTCAATATTCAATATTGCAAAATTCTCTGAAAAGCCAAGTGCATTAACGAGGATGCACCTGTGATGTGAGAGAAGGGGTTAACGGTAATCAGGGCAAGGTTAATGGGCCATTATTGAAATAATGAGACGGATTCTCATTAGATTTTGAGTTTTGTTTTGCTTCCTGAAAGATTTTTGTTGAAAAGTGGGCTTCTGTAATTTCTGATGAATTTGAATTAGAGGCATGGCATCAAAATCATTCAAAACATTTTTGAAATGTTATAATACTTATCAATTGATCTCCTTTCAATGCTGGAGTAGGAATACAGGTAAAACTCTCATCTATGTTCTATCCAAAATATATTCATTACAGACTTCCATGGATACACCAACTTCCCATGGTTCACTACTTTCATATATTGCAGCAAGCGGTCCACGTTTTGCATGGATGCACAGTTAATCATCACTGATGAAAATTCTCCCCTGGACTGATACCAGTAATCAAAATTCATGGAAAATACATTGAAGGGGAAAGCAAGGTTCACAAATACTCTAGAAATATGTTAAGCCTCCACAATATGATAAATGGAATTCCCACTATAAGCCTCCACGATATGATAAATGGAATTCCCACTATAAGCCTCCACAATATGATAAACAGAATTCCCATTTGAGGTAAACCTGGGGATCAATTATTTATTTATTTATTTGTTTGTATTTTAGTCATAGGATGTGGGCGTTTTCAAGGGTCTAGAATTTATATGGTGAAAGGATGTGCTTAGGGTCTAGTGATGTCATAATTTATGGAAATCAACACCTACACCTAGTGTGAATTGAAACTAAGTTGTCCGCAGAAAAGGGCTCTTACCAATACATGTGGGTGAACTATTACATGCCAAGGCATAAATTAGTGATCGTATGCTAGTAATATTCAAATTGTCTGCTGCCTCAAATTGTTGGTCATGTTTGTCTTTTTACATCAGTTTTATGACTTAAGCTTTAATGACGTTTACCCCATTATGTGCTGTATGCAAAAGACCCTGCTCAGTATCAATGAACTACTAAAAGTTTTGGGTCAAGAAATTGTTTACTCGTCCTAATTGCATTGGTAATACATGTACATTGTGAAGACTGCTGCTAGGTGAGATACCTCATGCTGACATAAACAGCGCAACAAACCATGAATCCTACTCTTTCACATTCAATTATGCTTGTAAACCTATTAGCACAGAAGGGGTTAGATTACAAGGAAAAACAAACATAAAACAACAACAATGATTGAATCTAAACAAGTAACGATCTTATATAACATCAACATTTTCAGAATGCATGACAATCATGATTTTGTAACAGGAATATTTACACTCTGTGAGCCAATTCTATGAATTTGCATCATTTACCCACATCAAGATGTAGATATGAAGGTAAAGGATAACCCTGACCTAGCCAAGACAGGATCGTTTGTTTCCAATTTGGAATCCAAACGAGCTTCTAAAAATAGCATCCTATTTTATAATCCAATAGAGGGAAATAATATTGAAGATGAATTAGCGATCAGTCTAGAATAGTAAAACCGAATTGATGGTTGCTTGTTTTACTAGCGTATTATGTAGCGATAAAGTAGAAAGCACCACCACATGAATAATAATGATACACGAATAATATACTTGTTTTATTTGCAGTGATTGCTGAAAATCTGTTTTTATCATCAATTGAAATATGTACTTTGGCAGCTAGACAATTGCTTGTCAACTCCATGCTGTATTGACTCGATAGACCATTTTTACAATGTAATCAACTTTAATGCATAAATCTTTGTTAAGTAGCTTTAGCACTCTTTAAAGACAAATCCATATGTTGACAATGACAAAATTGTCATTTATTCTTGATTCCAAATTTTATTTGATTACTTGGCAAATCAGAAGATGGTGTAACGCTTGCCTCACATTGTAAACATCACTATATAAATTATGCTATGCTAGATAAGATGGCAAGTTAAGTAAGGATAAATTAGTGTCCATTGTTTAGACACAATAAAACTGGAAACATTCAGAAAACTGGTGGCATATTACCCTTGTAGATTGCTTAAATCTGTCTCCAGCTTTCCTCACATAGCAATTACAGTGCTTGCCCATGGACCAGTTTTGATATACCGGTAGTGCATGTCCAAGTGCCCTAAATATTCAGATACCTTGATAATGGGTCAGGTCCAGAATGTTTTTAGAATAATCACTCCCATGTCTACAGGGTACTCCATGGAAACCATTTGCAATGAGAATACAGACACCTGTATATATTGCATTCATGGTACATACATGGAGACTGATAGCAGACATGTACCTTTCATGAGCATGAAGTTACATTTTAAAAAATTGTAATCTGCTTTATCTGCAGGAATTAGCTCATAGAACAGAGATGAAAAGGAACTTCTTTGTCATGGAAATCCTAAGTCCTATAAACTCACAAGTGCATGCTTGAATGAGATGTTCTATGAGCAGTCATCATCACTGTCTAACCAACGGAGCTGCATTCCTCTCTAAGAATTGTATATCTTGTCAATAGACCGGCTTACTAACACATTAAAAGTCATAGATGTTTCTTTCCTGGGGATCTAGTGATGAGGTATTCAATTAACCTGTTATTAATGAATGAACTACAATACTAGGAATCCAGTCTGCATACATTACTTGTTGCTATGTTGGGCAAGGCTCATCAAGATTACAAGTTCCTGAGAATAGAGTCACATAATACTAGTGAACAAAATAATGGAAAATGACTTCTGGGGATCAACAGTTACATTAACCAGAAGCACCCCAATAGGTTTGAATGGGCATTGAGTTT
>BEXV01000131.1:130296-156572 GCA_003118195.1 Hemicentrotus pulcherrimus
CCCCCCCCCCCTCTCTCTCTGTCTCTGTCTCTGTCTGTAAGTTAAAATCTATATTTGGTGAAATCAGGAATTTTGGAAAAACAAATTTAAAAATGATGTATAGCTCTTCAATTTCTTGTGAACTAAAATTGCCTGAAATTCATGTCCCCCTATAGCACCCTTTTCTCTTGGAGCTGTATACCAATGTAGGGAAATACAGACTATATTCAGTCATACACTTTGACAAATTATAGGTTAAATGTCTGCCTGTTGGAGCAAATCATTTCAGATTGTCATGTGAATAGTAATTACAATTCCTTTTTATCCCATTTCAATCAGATTTCACCCAACTTTTCCTCTATAATTTAAGACTTCCTTCAAAAAACTTGCTTTGAGGTTTGGAATACAGGCCCTCGATCTCTATGACATCTATTATCGGGTTCAGAATTTTTAATGATGAGATTATGAGATATAGTACCGGTAATGCATTCCCTCGAGGGAGTGTATGAAAACATACAAATCTGCTTCCGGGCTGAACTACTGGAATACCAGCATTGTAATAATAAACCCCCTTTAGCGAGAGTACTTTCATAATTCATGTCTCAACCATAAGGCATTTGATAAATGATGCCATCATAGATTATGAGAAAAGGACATCTTAAAAACACAATACGTGATTGGATGAATAGGACAAGCCTTGACATATGTTCCAACATAACCCCCTGGACAATGCAGATGTTTTTCAACAGAGCTGAAGCAAATTAATTAGATTCAGGCTTGTCCTAGAAGAGATTTGTTTCAAATATATTAGTCAAATGCTTTTGAATGGTCTCTCAATAATATTCAATAATCCGATCAGAGATGTAGGTTCCCTCAACCTATCAGACTATGAGCTGTTCATCCTGCAATTCTTAAAATAATATATTTGCCCAGGTTTATCCACTATCTTAAAAATACACCATAAACCCCTAAAAGAAATAAGTGCACTTTCACAGATAAAACATAGCCCTAAAGAAGATTGAAGAGAATGAAATACCCACTCACTAAAAACTTCTATTTTTGGCACTTACTAAAGATGACGCAAAATGTATCAAATTTTTATCAGGAAAGCAATTTTATTGATGACAACAGTGATTATGAATTAATTTGAAATTAATACATCAGTGATTGTTATTATATTCCATTTTTCAATTCTTATTACTTTAAGTTTCAATTCCATTTTAAAACAGTTTTTCATGAATATTTTGAGTATGCTCTTTTTGGCAGTCTAAGCAAAAGTCATCACCAATTTATCTATTTTCAAGTCATGCCAAAACATCAAATAATGCCTTATTTCACGGATCAACGTGGAGATTTTTTTTCTTTCTTTATCTCCAAAGGACCATAGACTTACAAACACCATGTTAAGCTGCAATGACGCTTTGAACTTCACATATGAGGGGGCATGTCATCAGTTAAGGAATCCTGAACCCTTACTATACATTAAACAGAAAGAAATTTAAAAGAAAACTCAAAGAAAGTCCAGCTTATGAAAGAAATGAGAAACAAACATTCACACAAGGTAATTTCCAGATGGTTGCATAAATGACTCCAAGAGTGTGCACTTAAGACATCACTATCAGACATCTTGCGTTTCACTGATCTCTTTTAAGTTCTCCACAGGCTTTAAACTACTGTGAAATTGAAATCTCCATTCATTCTAAATTTGATCCTAAAGCTTAGAATGTTGACCAAATGGATCATGAAATGCAACCTTTACCAGTAATCCCTAAAATAGAACGTTTCTTAAAAATAGCACCTCAATATCTAGTAAGGTAAAGCATTTTTTTCTCAAGTTTGCCTGATTCAAATGGCAATGTATAACGAGCCAAACTTGATATATGCAGAAAGTAGACGTAAACAACTCTGAGATGACGTTATTTTTTCAGATGACATCATGATGCTTGAGACGGTCTGAAGGGACCCAGACAAATGTCTTCCAGCTAAACCTAGCTTCTTGGCTTCTTAACACAAATTTATTCCTTAATCTTTCTATTTTTTCATCTTCAAATTTGTTGAAGATCTACTTTCTTTTCCATTTCACATATCTTCCTTATAAACTCTTGTATATTTTTTCTTTCTCTCTCTGTTTCATTTGTTGATCATTATACAATCACTTTATTCTGCTCCCATCTTCCCTTTTCTAATCTCTGCTTCTTTAATTTATTCCTCTCTTCCTGTTTTACAAATCTTCCTCAATCATTGCTCTTATTCTAAATGCAAACTTTAACTTTTCTTTCTTCTTCTTCTTCTTCTTCTTCTTCTTCTTCTTCTTCTTCTTCTTCTTCTTCTTCTTCTTCTTCTTCTTCTTCTTCTTCACCGTTCTAGTCTTTGGATGTTTCTTCATATCAAATATTGAATACCTTTTATTTTTGTGAACAGCTTATTGAGTCAAGGTTTACAAATATAATGATGCTCTTTTATAATTTCAAAGTGAATTCATACATTTCTTCTAAAAATAGGATACAATTAATAGTACTATTCAATATTTTGGTTAGAAAAACATCCGGTTGAGATTTAAAAAATATAGAAATGATCAAATAAAGCATCTTAGTTCACAATCTAAATTATAAATAAAGTTAAAACGATCTCACTTGCAATGGGTTCAAGAAATTCATTGGTTTCAAAACATCAACCATTTGAAAAGGAAAATTTAAGATTCAAGATTCTGTTTTCACTCGTTTAAAAAGAATAGGCAAAAACACCAGCTGGTTTAATAGTCATGTACATGTTTTCCATGCGGCTTCAAGATCATAATATGCATTTACAATAGTCATTAAGATTGAATCATTGCTTTCATAGAGTAATTTGACATACATTGGTCTTTTGACTGTCTGGCATTTACATGTAACACCTCCTGGGGAAACCATTTTCCAGTGAAACAGATTTAGCATTTAAAGGATCCTCCAAGAGATACGACAAGAAGTAATTGACATGTTTTTCTCCAAAATGACATATATCCTTTATACACAGCTTGCTTGTATAATTTCCTATCCACTTATTCATTCAAACTACATAGACGAAAAATCACACTTGTTATGGACTATATATAGTCAGTGAGTGGGTGGGTGGGTGGGTGGCCGGGAGAAAAATACTGTTGGATCATTGAGGAAAATATATATGGTGCAGCAACTACAGAATGTGTAATGAAAATCAAAAGGTTGCATGGATCTCACACCCACACTTTACATCCTATTTATACAATTATTAATTTTTTTTTTTGTATAGGTATTCTTGATGAAGTATAAAAATAACATGAGCACATTGATAAAACCCATTCTAAGTCAAATAAATAAACATAAACCAATATTACATTTGTGATTTGGTTAAATTTTCTCATTGATTTCCTTGATTGAAATACAAATTGCTTGGTTACAGCCTTGCCCGATCAATGCAAGTTACATACTGTATGTGACTTGATTCAATAGTCTATCCCTTTTTTTAGACACCATGTACAGCATTATGCGTGGGCTGAGAGACATGGATGAGGTGCTTTTCGTAGCAGTATACTGAAGAGAGTGGAAGCGTGCCTCACCAAGGTAATATTAAATACAATATCTCCAGGCCATTGTCTGCCCTTTACGTGTAATCTGATAATTTGGAGGAAAAATAAGAAGAATTTCAAGGAAATATTGGTTTGCAACTGATAAGGGATAACAAATACCTACAAAGTGAAACTAACCCCCTTGTTCTGAATTTGATATCTTACTCCATCTTACTCCATTATTTAGCTTGCTAAACCCTTCCCCAATCACCAATTATACAATCATATATAACAAGTACATTTTGTAAGGCAAGTTTTCTACCACGATGCATAAATTCATTGTTGCCTTGATACAAATGATATTTAAAAGCTAACTGTGAATAACTCATTTTAAATGTGACCATTCCTTGTCTAAAGATATTGAATACAAAAGAAATGTAGAAATTGAGGCATTAAACTGCCCATGACATCCTATGGCACAGAAAGCGAAACATCATCTATATTAATGAGGACGTGAGGGCTGGGAGAAGTGGAATGAGGCAAACAAAAACCTTCTTAATGAAAGGTCACTTCTCCAAGACATTTGTATCATAGATGCTGTGTCTTTGTTTCTTCACACTCAGGATATGAAGATGGGTAGATAATTTACTCATTGGCAGTTTGGCTGTGGACTGTGACCTTTGTAGTTCTACTGCACTACTGCATGAAGCCACTCTTCAAGTTCTGGTTGACATATATATGCTACAGTGATAATTGCTCTATCCAAAGTCCAAATTATTCCACCATTAAAAAAACCACCCTATCCCTAACTAAATACCTAACCCAACCTTAAACCAAATTGCAGTCCTTACCCTAACCTCATGTATTTGATAAAGTCAAGAGCAAAAGGTCGCTGGAGCAAAATGTAAAATCAGCTAATAAGCACCCTATCATCTGATAAGAGCCAGAAAGACTGTAATTACTCCCATCATGTTTACACAGACTTATAGTGCCCTTCTGGCACTGAACAGACATAACATGAGCATGGTAATCTTATAATGTTCTACATTTAGAAGTAGATGGTCAAATTCTTTCATCCTCCATTTAACTCTTTGTATGATTATAATGATGTTCTAATAGCTATTTGTATCTGGGAGACACCATTACATCTTCACAATATATGATCATTGAATTTTAATCATAACAAGCCTAAGATGAATAATATATTTCTGAATATCTTCACTGACATACTTGTTAAATGCCCTTCAACACAGTTACAAAACATCATGACTACTATGAAGTTTTGAAATTAAAAAAAATGAAATATTGTATTCATAATGTGCCTATATATTGAAATGGAAAATACATGACAGTGAATTTAAAAATATGTCAATTTGAGATTCCAGCAAGCACAGTGATCTTTATTTTTGTTTTAAAGTATAATTTTCTCACTTTTTAACCTTTTTAGCCCTTTAATAATGCCTCAACTCATTACTCACAAAGTATGCAAGACCGTAAGCAGAAGAACATGTAGCCTTAATATTAAACTATCTAAAAGTACTTTTGAATCTTTGATGAGAGTTGTGGATGATAATTAACCTTCATTGCCCAAGGTAGACTGAAAGACAAACAATATCTCAACAACTTTTTTTTTTTTGGGGGGGGGGGGGGGGGGAGAGGGGGCGGCCTAATGAAGCTTTTGAATGTAACCTGTTAATTAGTGATGTAAAATAAATAGCAGCAACCATGTGTCCTGGCATACTGCCATAACAAGGAAGGAAGGCCATCGGTTTAACAGGGTGGATCACGATATGTGAATTAACAAGTCCATCCAAAAGGAAGTGGGTGTGACAATGTGTCCTGCTGAATTTTTGTTTTCACAATCCTTTCTTCCTCCCCCTTTAATTCTCTCTCTTTTCTATTTCTTTTTTGGCTATGTAATTGGTGGGGGGGATGTGTGCCCCTCCACCCCCTTTAGATACATCACTGACTATAGTTGTGTATTTGGCTGTAATACAGAACGCAGGAAATAAGGTAGGTCAGTGTTGACCAAGGTCACAGGATTGGTGAAAATGTGTTCCAATTGGAGAATAAAGATTAGTAGAATCACCATTGGTATCAATATCATCAAAATGTATTGGGTTCACGGTCTTTCATATTCTAAAAAAATACCTAAAATTGACCAATTACTCAATAAGACTATTCTCTAATCAAAACATCATCAAAATATATTCATTGGGTTCACGGTCTTTCATATTCTAAAAAAATACCTAAAATTGACCAATTACTCAATAAGACTATTCTCTAATTAAAACATATCTATACAACAAAAAAAAACAAATATATATGCAGCTTGTCTTTTCAATAGGACAGGGGATATACTCTAAAAGTTCAATGGCTATGTAATGAAGAAAACAAAATGAGCAAAGCTTGGCTCAATCAGGGCGTTTATGTGAGAAGTCTCTACCATAAATCCAAGCTGATGTGGTATTACGATAAATCATATGAACTTTAATAGAAAAGAGGTTAATATGTGCGTATCTAGCAACACGCTTTGACAAACAAATCATACACAATAGAAGAATTATAGCCCAATGGTGTATACTAATAGATCTAAAAAAAAGGTCTAAAGTATACTGTTACATTGTAAACCTACTACTAAAATTCAGATTCTCAGAAGAGCTTCAACCAGACATCTTTAAATAATGCACATCATAAACATGTTATCCCACTTTTAACCTTGTAAAAGCATTTACATTCTCTTTTATGTTATAGAAAGGTGGTTGCACAGGACTGCCTCGATTGCACTTTCCCATTTTGCAATAGTTAAATGGCAAAAAACAATCTTTCTTCAGTCGGTTTGGCAGTGTGACTGAAGTTCGACTATGTACGTGATAAGCAATATTTTGCAGCTAATTAGTACTTTCTGATGCATTTACCTTGAAAAAGCACGTACAGTTACAGCACAATTTGGCGTACATATCAACATTTGATCAATACACCCCATTTAATTCAAAACAACAGAAACGACAACACATGTTAAAACATGTGACTTGAAATAGATCTACAATGTCAAATTTCTAATATTTTATATTTAAACCTCAATAACATTGAGCTGTGAGGATTTTTCTCAGAATTGTAAAGACTCAGACATCCAAGTAGACTAACTCATCGACAGCCCACAAGATTGACAATGTTAGTCTTCTGAATCTTCAGAAAAGTAGTCATTATAAGCAGCGTTCAAAGTCAATACAACAGAAATGCCAACAACATGTTTTTTAGAGTTAAAAAATGTAACCTCACTTCATCTACAATGTCATATTTTGATTATTTTTATATCCTAACCTAAATAGCATTGAGCTGTGAAGGATTTTTCAGAATTTAATTACTTGAAATAAGTTTGATTAACTAAAAGACTATTTTAGGAGTTTCAGGACTTACACAATATTGAAAGGAGAATTGTATAAGGTACAGGTTATGGAATAAACAATCTATTTCCGCAACTTTAACTTTAACCTTATTATGAAGCCATACACCTTTTCATTTAAAATGAAATGTTTTGAATAGAACAGAATCTTTTAATTAGGTAACAAAAGACTCAGGACATCCAAGTAGACTAACCAATTGACAGCACATAAGTTCGACAATGTTAGTCTTCTGAATCCTCAGAAAAGTAGTCATAGGGCCGACGTGACCGACATGTCGGTCGTGTCCGTCGCCAGTCTCATGCTTCTGAAAGACTTATGTAGAGTGCTTTTTAAAGGAATGACTGAAAATAACCTCCTAGATATTTGATATCAGATTATTCATAACATGTTTTTTAATAAAAGTTTTGTTTGTAATCAACTTACATAACAATTCATATTTGTTCATTTGATTTCAATCAATCAAACATAAATCACTAAACTTTACTGATATGAATACATACACTAATTTATATACAGTATACAGAATATACAGTTCCAATACAGGTAAAATATAAATACCGAGTAAATAAAGAAAACAAATGTTTCAAAAGCATTAGTCAACATTCTACTTCATATATCTATACACAGATTTTGATTCCATTAATAATAAGACAAAGGCACTGAAACAATACACAGTAGAATGAAGAAAGAAGAGTGTTCTTTTGTTTATTCTTAAACTTTATAAAGATTTTTTTTTCAACTTATGAATACACAGCCGGTGGAATATTAGAACTAGATCCTTGGGGAAAATCAAAATAAATGACAATTTTCTGCTTTGCCACCTAATTATCAGCTTATCTAATTTCCCTCAAAGTTTAATTCTATATCAGCTCGCACAATTTGATAACATGTTCATGAAGGTTTGCTATTCTAAAAAACATTCTGTATTCATTATTTGTTAACCTTTATCTTTTTATAAACTTTAATCAGATCCAAGACATGACCTTAAAAAAAACAAATAATTTGTTGTGTAATCCCAGGAGTATGCCCTTTAAGTGGTGACTCCCAATACCTCAGAGGATGTATTCTGAAAACTGTGTTATCTTTTACGTTAGAAAATAGTAATTTTCAATACAAATTTAACTTGCGCAGAATAAACACTCATTATTGGTGCTTGCATACGGTAGATGCTTCTCTAAATTCCTAATTTTGATTTGAGATTTTTTTTACTAACATAACTTAAAAGATAGTTTTCAGAATACTACTCTAGTCCTCTAACTGGCTCTACCTGATTATCAGATCATGGTTATTCTCATTATCAGAGGAATCTGAACAGCAGATCACCTAAATGGCTAATATTCTGGAATCGGCCTTCTGGACGAGGTCTTTGTCAACACTTTTAATCTACTCTGCAAGTCATATTAGTCATAAAGAAAGTGCATAATCTGTTTTGTCAGCTGGGCAAAGCTTGTACTCATTATCATTTGTAAAGAATGTACCAATAACACAGCATCAGAAAATGAGTCCTTATCGACATCAGTGACCTTTAATGGGTCCAAAATTAGTCTGCAGATTAGTTTCCTTTACTATTTGGACTTTAGATGTACTCCTCCTCGTTATCAGAACCATCTGAATAGTACAGCATCTGAATGGCAACCATTCTGGGCTCCGACTTCTGGATTCGCTCACTGTCAACCCTGGTGACCTGCTCTGACCTTTGATCCTTGACCTGACCCCTGGCCTGGTCGCTGACCTCTTCTAAAGTCTCCTCTTGGTGTCTGCCAAGCTTCCTGCGCATCAAACGTACAAAGAGTCCCCTTTCTCCGCTCCTTGGAGACCGCTTGACCTGACTTTCTGATAAACTACGCTTTTTACGCGATTTAGAGTGTATATTTTTAGAACTGCGATTTCTACCCAGTGAATTAAGTGAAGGTGTACTATTTTGCATGTGATAATAAAAATTGTTATCATGATTACGATATGAAGGCAATGAAACATGGGATATGAATTAGAAGTATAAAGTTTTGGGAAGAAGCATAGTGTAAAATGTATGATAAGGTATCATTGAGGAAGCACATTTGGAGATACATTCAGTAAAAAAGCAGAATACATAGAATTTTAGAGAGGAAAGATGACATTTGATGAGCACCAACATGATATTTTTGTTAAGATACAATAGAGTACATATAATGTTAGGATGAACATGAGAAGAAGCAGAAAATAGAGGCAGATAATTGAATGAATCCAAATCAAATTTAAGAAAGCAAAGAGCAATTGAGGAGATTATTGATATGTTTGATAATAGCCATTTTAATAGTTTCAATGGCAATGTGAATACAGAAGAAATGTGAAAAGCAGGGTGAAATGAAAGCATATGATTAGAAGAAAGATATTGGGGAAACAAAACAAGACAAACAAAGAGGAGAATTAGACATGACTTGGGACCAAAATACAAGGTACAAATGAGTCTGGAACAAATAATACTGGAACATTATACAATAGTCAGACAAAATAACATAGCTAGAATTTACAGTACATGTATCTCACGACCTGCATCACAGCACACATGTATTGAATTTGGTAATAAATAGTACAATCAGTGTTGAGTATACAGCTGGTCCCCGTCTTCAAAATGTATGAGTATTGTATGCATAATGTGGTGTACACAGTTTCCAGAAACATTTTACAATTTTCCAAGTCATACTCTTTGTCTTTAATTTTTAACCTTTCACTTGTAACCTTTAACCTTTAACCCATGACCTCACCACTATCTAAAGAAGATATGAAACTACCAAGAACTAATCACTGCAAGAACTAATCACTGCAACATCCCATGGTGTCATGCTATCAGTGAGGTTGAATGACCAGCGCTTCTCTATATTTGTATTATGTTGGCAGAGGGTTTCTACCCAGAAGACAATTAGGATATTGAACCTGTCATTAGGTATCACATGTTTCATCCTTCAAAGGATCTCTACGTAGACGGGGCAAAACTAAACCCACAGGAAAATTGATTTTATTCTTTCTTTAATTCTCTTGCACAACCCCCTCTTCTTTCCTCTCTGTGTTATGCCTCTGTTTTTTCTCCATTTCTTTACCTCTCTTTCTCCTGCTCTCCCATTCTTTTTCTCCCATATCACAAAAGTCATATCTTTCTCTTTTTCTTTGTCGATTCCACTGGCTCTTGGCAAGTTCTCTCTTCATTATTTTTCCCATATCATCTGTTAGTCTCTAAGATAGCTATGAAGTCACTGAATCTCTGCAAACATTCATTAAGAGAGTTAATGCCCTTCTGTCTCTTAATGTAATCCTTTGTTGCTTTTGCCATTTTGCTTCTCATATCTCTCACTCCCACACTCATTCAAGATAGCAAAATCACAACAAATCAACTCAGATAAGAAGGGGAAAAAAAACTTAGTTCACTACACAAAACCTCATAGCTGAGACTTTATATGTTGAGATTATATGTAGAAGGATGAGGGCTTTCACTTAACAAACACACCAGAGATTAAAGATAATAAAAGCAAACATGGCCTACCTGAACTTTCTGGTGGGCCGGGGGCGCTCCGATTGCGTTGAGAAGGCACTCGCCGTACTCGCAGCTGTTACGGCCGAAACATCGCTGGTACTCGACAAGTTGCTGTCTGAGGACTTGATGCTAATGTTGTCTGGGCTCTGCTTACGTCGGTGTGAGGAATGCTGGAAAGGGTTGGTCATGTCGTGGCCTGGTGACCCAATGTGAGACCCCCTCTCTAGGCTTCCACCACCGCCACCGCTACCACCAATACCCCCACTGCCTCCGAGAGGGGAGAGGGTGTTGGCGGAGGCAGCCTGTTTGTATTGGGTCATCTTCAGCTTGATCTGCCTAGCTCGCTCTTCGATGTCAGCAGTGCCTATGTAAGATAGCAAGAATCATCTTAAGTATCACTCATGCAGAAATTCATCTCCACAGACTGTGAAAATACCAATACAGACATTGCTGTCAAATTCATGAATCAATGAACATAAAAGAAGGTCTAATAACCAGAAATTGCAGACATATATGCATATACATGAACACGGGGGGGGGGGGGGTCCAATCGTCAAGAACTGCTGACAAGCGAATATAAAAAAGTCAACAATTATACCCCCCAAAAAATGCTGGATCTGCATCTGCCCCTGCCAGGAATATCAACAATATACCTTTAACAAATGACAGAGCAGCGAGGCAATTCGAATGTCTTAAATAAGTTTCTGAAAGACCGGCTTCCATCTTAGGTCAGTACATGCACAACACTAGTAAAGGTATCAATGGGGTTCTCCACTCGATCCAAATGGCAGTGACAATGTCATAGCTCATCTTACACCCTTTCACCATTGGGTAGCAGAACCAAACCAATCAGGAACTCATAAGAGTAATATGACCACACAAAACATATTCATACTGAGTCATGCTTGAACATGCTCTTTGCCTCAAACTTCCTCATCATCATCCAGATGCATAAATACATGGAAATTGAAGTATGCTCTTAAATGGATAATACATGTAGATGGATTCAGTGGTCAGGGGCTATTAACCAATTGCCTACTGGAACTGGGATGTTCTTGTATTAAGCTTATGGCCAACGTGATAAATCAGTAGTCGAAGGGTTAGTGGCAAAGAGGCCACTGGAAAATTACAAGATGAGGGAAATGTCAAGTGGATGAGCACAAACTTTAAATTTGATATTATATGTTGAATAAAATGTTGATATTCATTCTTCTATAAGGGAATCTTCCCCAACACTTGATCAAATTAAAAGCAAACAGTGCAATTCTATATTGTTCTTAAAATGTTTTGGGATATCACCAAATTTTTCTATATCCCGAATACTTCTGATAACTTATTCAGTCGTAGTAGTACATAGTAGGAATCCATCTCCGGATTGACCCTATTCAGTGTTGGGTAATATACCTCACTTCAAATAGCGCACAGACCAAGCATTTCACAGAATTTGATTATTCATTCATCTTACAAAGAATTTTGAACTCTAAATTCATGTAAATTAGATAATCAAAGAGAGAGAGGGGTTAGTGCATTTTCATTGCAGGTTCTTAATCAAGCGCTTTATTAAATTTCCGTTGGCTAGTAATTCAATAATGTGCAAAACTTAACATTGGCCCGACGCGTGTTTGCAAAAAAAATTGACCCCTATATTAACAAATTAGGGAATCCGGAAGAGCTCATGAAGATTAAAAGCCAAAGATTAGTGAAGGTAGGAATGCATTAATGATGAATAATAAAGCAATGGAGCCAGTTAGAGAGAGAGAGAGAGAGAGAGAGAGAGAGAAAAGGGGGAGAGCGCGCAAAAGGAAAGATTGTTAAATAAAACAACGATACAAACCATTAAACACGTAGAAAGGGTATGAGAAAGAAAGATAGGGAGAGAGAGAAAGAAAGGGATAGAAAAGGAAAGTGACAGACATACACATAGGGCCATAGAATAATTCAGACTGGGAGGTAAAGAGGGAGGGGATCAGAAAAGAGAAGCAGGAGGGAAAAATAACATAAAAAGAGATGATAGAAAATGAAGTTTAAGGAGAGAAAAATAGAAAAAAAGAGAGAAAGAGGAATGGAAAGACACAAATTGCTGAGAATAATTACAACTGGAAAATCTAGTAAGAGAGGAGGAGCTAGGAGGAAAAAGAGAAAGAAAGAAAGAGAGAGAGAGAGAGATGGGGGCATCAACAACTTCAAGAGTAGAATAAAAACACAAACATAGGAGTCAAGTGCAAAAACTCACAGGACAAACACCACTAACCAAGAAGAGCCGATTAAATTACACCAGATTACTTGGAATAATCTATGAGCATCCCTATACCTAAGGGCTTTTTGGAGAAAAGCCAACTTCTCCAAGTACACAAGATCAGACTCTGGGTCCTTCAGACCTTAAAATCTTTGCGCAGCTTATAACACCTTAAAAGATTATTGGGGAAAAAGTCAATCCCTCCGAATACAGAAATCATGGTCCCACAGACTACATCCCCTACATTCAGCTTTCAGCTTCAAAAATGTTAAATACTTTTTTGAACCTCTCCAAATATAGAATTAAAGGTCTCACATTCCCTACATGCAGGCTTTAAACCAATTTGACAATCTACTTCAGAGGAGTTTCATATTTAGAGGTGCTTAAAATCTCAAAGGTTTTTACCACCAATTCAAAATTACAGATAAAAGATTGTTTTTGCAATTAAAGGAAATACAGAAAAATTTGTTAAAGCTATCTTTTATATATTCAATATTCAATCTTCAATATTAGCTAACCTCTAGATGATGATTCTAGTCCATGAATCAATTTCCCCAACATCAATTAATCTTGTGGAAGAACATTTTGGAGATAATTTATATTCATTCCATCAAGGGAAACCAATCGTCACAAGATTATGACATAATATTCCAGTCTACAGTTGAGTTAAGTAACAGCAGTGGACACCCAATCCTAACTAGCACCAAACCTAGAATCTTTGCATGGAATAAATGATTACCTTTATCAGCTTTTGATGAAGGGGGTATCTGGGGTAGCCTTCGCTGTTGCTTGCGTGGCGTAGAAGGGGTGGAAGAGGGGCTGTTACGTCCCCCATGGATTGGAGAGTTTGGTAAGCTTGAGGAATCTAAACCTGACGTAGGTGGAGGAAGCATGTGGCGCCCTCTATACTGTCTGTCGTACTCCATCTCCCCTCGGACTTCGGACCTGCTACGTCGCTGGTTTGAGTCCGACTGCGAGCCTTCGACTGACCGGCGGCTTGGCGACCTTGATCTCCGGGGTTCAGAATATTCATACGCATTAGGAGGGGATAGTGTTCTTGAGCGGTGCTCACGCTCCCGACGTGGGGGTGAGCTCCTGGGTGAGCTCCTGTCTAAGCGATGAGGGGACTCGCGCTGATCGTTACCTCGGGAAGATATAGAATTAGGGGAAGTCCTTATATTATCAACCTCAGTTCCCCTGTATGAGTACATATCATGGTCTCGGTCACGATCAAGGTCATGGTCAAGATCACGATCTAGATCACGATGTCTGTCACGATCACGTTCTCTTTCTCGTCCTCTGTCTCTTGTGTAGTTTCTATCCCTGTCTCGGTCTCTATCAAGAGGTCGATCACGGTCACGATCTCGGTCACGATCTCGGTCACGATCTCGGTCTCGATTGCGATCACGGTCCTGTTCCCGATCTGGATCCTGCTGCAAGTCCTGCGTCCGATCCTGTCTGTCATATTCTATTGCTGGTTCAGAATGCCTGGTCCTGCCTCTCTCTTTTCTGATGGGGGATGGGGAACGCGGCCTGCGAGACGCCCTTTCGGGAACGGCCAGTGTGCTCTGCGAGTTGCGCCTTTGTTTGTTAGGCATCGGTTCTTCGTTAGGTGTCAGGTCCTCTTGAGTTGGAGGTGTCACTGTTGAAAGACAGTTAACAATGGGGAAAAACAGTTCATGATCACAAAAAAGCATGAAGGTAACAATTATGACAAATATGTTGGGTGCAGGTAGAATTAGAAGCCATGGCTATATTCTTGTTAATCTTGAAAATATGAATACTTCCAGGGTCAAATAATGCATTTGTAATCCTATGCATCAAACTATATCCTACTTAATTGAAAATGTATTGTGTCAAAAACAGAGAAATCAACAAAATTTTGTTACATGATTATAATGATGTAATTATCCATTCCAAGAACATGCAAGTATATACTAAAATGTTCATAGTAAATGCTTTAGAACATTTTAATGTTATATGATAAATAGTTTTAGTGCAAACATGTATTCTGTATCATGGCTATATTATCTATGTTGAGTATGTGCTAGCTACATGTATAAAAGATTTCTATCTGCTATTGGCATAAGGAAAAGAAATGGAAAAAATAAACACACACATTAATCAACACTGTAAACAGAATAAGTTTACTGCAATATGAGAAAAAAAATGAAAAGAAGAATGATAACTTGTAATTAACTGTCAGACAATGATACTAAACAATGTACCATTAATATATTAATAATGTTATTTGTTAGTAGGATAAATGAATGTTAATGTCCATATTTCCCAGAATTTTCAATAGGTGAAAGAATAAATTTGTTGTAACATAATCCATGGAAAAAATCTGTGTGTAGAATTTTTAGGATCACCCCAAGGAATTCTTTCAAAGGAAGTTGAGAACTTAAAGTTGACAAAGATTTGATTAGCATGCTCTACTGTTTCATTGATTTGCAGAAACAAAAAGTGAATTTTTCTTGTTCTACTTCTGCCCTCCTTTGCCAAGTAGATGCTGACAAAAACAGATATTGAATACAAAAATAATGAAAGATTGACGAATGTGATGAAAACCAAAAATGATAATGGAGAAAAAGACAATGATGATCATCATCAAATCTGATGATAATGTAACAAAAATTATAAACTTGAGAAGATAACAACAATGCTGTAAAAGAAACTGTTTATAAATATGTTTATGTTGATGAAATTAAAGATGTTAATGATAGCAAGATGATGTGATGCAAGTTGATATTAATGCTAAAAATTATACGATTCCAAATATACAGCTGTCCCTGCTGATAAGGAAATTAACAAGAGAGAATGTGATACACTTGACTTTAACCTGAATGATCTGAATGTGACGAGCCCTATCAGATCAAAAGAAGATTGCAATAAGTTTTATGGACATGAAGGTTATTGTTCTGTTCTTTATTTAGTTTTAACAGCACGTGCATTCAAATTTGAATATTTATGACAATTAGGCCAGTCATAAATTCCTGATTGATTCATTTTTGTTGGATTTGTTTAAACTTAAATTTAGGTTTGTCTTTTGTTAGTGGTTTGATATGAATCATATTTTGCCTGATATGTTTTCATTTCTACTTGGAACATATCAACATATACACAACAATGATTTTGCTAATGTTTCTAATAAGCAGTGTCTATACATGTAGCTCCATTACTTCAAATCAAAGTCTAGTCCTATGCACAATATGCTCTACGTTATATCACTTTGGGTGTGTTCTACATGAAGGTCAAAAGGGGATGGAGGACATGAGGAGGGGTTAGGAAGAGGGGAGGAAGGGGGAGGAAGGGGGAGGGTGTTAGTACCTATGCCAGCACGCCTGTGCGGGGCTTGACTACGTGGGAAGTCAGTATCTTGACTGGACGGTCTGTCGTCCTGGTCGCTGACCGGGGGCGGGCTACAGCTACTGCCAAAGGACGAGATACTGGCTACATCCCCCGCCCCTGTGGTAGTGCCCCCTAAAAGGAGTCAAAGTTTAGTTTGTTAATGGAGAAAGAGAACAGAAAGAGAGGCAGATAGAGAGAAAAAGAGGAAAAACAAACATGAACACAAAACTTCTTGCCAGATATTGTTTAAATAAAACAATCATATTCATCTGTAGTAGCTATCAAACTGCAATTATAGAACTGTGTAAGGAATTTTGAGAAATCTCTGAAGATCAAGAACTTGCCAAAAAACGTTTTTGTGCATCAAAATATAATTATTTTTTTCAAGCGAGAGCTTCAGTAGTTTCCAAAATAATTTCATTTTTAAAGATGGATAATGCATATATTTCGCAAAACCAATCATCACTTTAATAATTCAAATGTCTGCAAAATTCAAATAGAATGAGATAGAATTTATGTTTCACAACTTTGTTCAGACCTTCTGGTAACAGATTTCATTCACAAGAAAGAAGTTAACATGAACAGTAGTAAGAGAAAAACACATTATGCCAATGCATTAGAGATTTGAAGAAAGAATTAACTTACAGAAGAAATAATGCTACAGTGCATTTCAAATCTAAAGATCTGGTGTTAATTTAATCCAGTTTAACATGTGACTTTGTTTAGAGATGGCATGCATCCATGAAAGCAATACAATAGATATTAAGACAACCCTTCATTTTACAACACTAAGTCATCAGAAAACAAAACAGTGTTTTTTTGAGCTACAAAGTATAGCCATATATTTTAAACAAACGAAAACACTTAGATTCAGAAATTATCCTCATTGTATAAATTACGTTAACTGCATTAGTTGAGGATAGAATACTATTCCTAAAATTTTGCCAGTGTTTTCTCATGACTTGGCAGTTGTGAAGGGGTAGTCGAAATTAGTTCAGATTTTAGAATATATAGATGGTAGTGTATCTGCATGTTCCTACATTCCCGCACGATACCATGGATGTTAAGAGTGCATAAGTATTGATATTGCTGTGGCAGTGTATTAAAGCAAGCTGTATATAGTAAACACAGATAGATCATTCAAACCCCTTCTGAACCATGTACGGGAAGATCCACCTAAGAATTTTTGCGTTTGAAATAGTTTTTGAACCAAGAATTAATGACTGCATTCTTCTTCCAGAAAAAAAAATAGGAACATAAGAGGTTTGGTCCAATGGAAGATATTAGGTCTGTTTGGAGCCAGAAAGGCATTCAATCATACTCAATAACACAGAGTTAATGCCCCTCTGACTCCAAACAGATGACTTCATGCCAATTCCAACATTGAAACAAAGCAATACAAGTCATAACTGAAAGTTCATTATGACATTATTTTTTGTTTAAAAGTTGACACAGAAGGGGTTAGAATTAGGTACATCAACATTATCTAAGCACCTCTCCTAACTCCACCTAAATCATGCATCATATACCTGATAGCCCTGTCAATCCATCATCAAAGTCTGAGACATCGCTATCGGTGATACGACCAACTGAGCTCGGTGAGAGCTTCTCTCGCATGTTACCATTCTCCTGAGCCATACGCTTGCCGATCATGTCGTGCTTGCTGATCATATCATGCTTTCCGATCATGCCGTGCATCCCAGGATTGCCATTGTTGTTCGTGGTGAGCGGGAGTTGTTTCTTGGGTTGAGGCGGAGGAGGCTGTTGGGGTGGTGAGGATGGCTGGTGGCGTGAGCTGCCGTGAGGGTAGAGGGAGTACCAGTGGGACTGGCCGTCGAATGGGGCTCCCTCTAGGGGAAGCATCATCTAGGGAGGTGAAAGACAATGTCACAATTTTAATCTTGAAGGTTGTAATTTATTAAAGTATCCATTTCGAAGTATTATGAACAAGAATATCACCTGTAATATGTCTTTGGGCAAACATGTGTCAAAATTGTATAACTCCAATACTTTTGTCTTTCAAATATTTTGCATTCAAAAGAATCTTTACTCAAAGCTTCTGCCCAGTTTTTTTCTACAAATGAAATTAAACCTTGGCAATGAATTATAAACTCACATTGAATAATTAAAATCAACTTTTCCTTTCACAGTTGGTTTGTTGAACCAATTAGCAAAAATGGACCTATATCCCACCTGTGTAATTTAATCAAGTATCTCTTATCATCATTTCCTCACTACTCATGATCATTTTTTGCTAAATACTCTGGAAAAACATATCAATTCAGATTAGGTAGTTTTTTTAGTTTCTTAAAGTGAACCGGTAACATTGTTGAAGATTGAAGACAAAAACTGTCTAATTTTTGTATGAAATGTTACGTATTATATTCCTAATATTCTACTGTACTAACCCACGAACATGCAAAAAAATCCTTAACAAATTCTGAAATCACAAAGATATTCATGATTTTCTTTGAAGGCATCAATGTGTTACTCCTAGACCAGTAAATTATTCTCCCAACCAATTTTCCATGAAAATAAGACATAAAACAGGCCTTTTAAATCTTTCAACACTTAAATGTTTGGAATGGTATAAAGAGTCATTTTATTGCCTGGAGATGATTAACATTCATCTAAAATTTTATTTAATTATGATAATACAGTTAGGAAAACTTAGGAATCGATCAGATCAGTTTTTCCAAATTTTTATGACTAATAATGGTCCATTTTCACTCAAAATTTCAGAATATCTTTAATTGTACATATAACATTGAAATCACTATCTATTAGCACCATTTTCTCTCATCTAAACAATGTTACCAGGTCCCTTCAAATCACTTGTTCCATTCATGCTATTTTCTCAGAAAAGTAATTAAAGCTTACTTGTCCCAGGAATTCTTTAGCACCGTATTGTTCAAAATCCCAGACGGTGACATCCAGGTCACGACCCCTAAACTCTGCCCTCTTAATGGGGCCAAAGGTGAAGGTTTGGTTCCACTTGGGGCTGAGTGTGTTCTGAATGGTTTTGGTCCGTCGCCTTGTCTCCTCACTGAAGAAAAATGAACAATTACAAAATTATGAAATTACATCTACAGAAGATGTGGAGTTAGTGGGTAATAGGATCGAGTGCTCTCATGTTAACTTAATATTTGATTTGTATATAAATACAATATAAATAAATTTTACACAAGAAGCATATATTCAAGTTTAGTATTCCTTATACATAACTTGTTTTACTTCATTGCTAGGAAGGTAGAGCGCCATCTTGTGGCTATCATAAGTCATTAAACAATGGTTCCTGTCATAAAACATCTCCAGATGTATTGTAACAATCAACAGTTTTTGTGTGTTTTCTCTTTTAATGTTGTGACTTGGATACATGCAATATCATTTCATGTGCAATTTATAATTAAGTGTTATTTTGTAATACTTGTCTCTTTCTTGTTAGTACTAAACCCTCCGAGAAAGTTTATGACAAATGGTACTTGCAATATTATGTCTTGTGCACCTAACAAAAACAATATATTCCCATTAAACATCAATTATTCATTTCAATCTGATAGTAGACCGTATGTCTAGTTGTAATCATGTAATATCAAGTCTTGTACACTCAACACATCTTTCACTCTACTCCTGATATGTATCTTCTTACGTTCTATCTGGTAGTAGGAAGACCTTAACATAGGGATTGCGTAGATCCCCTGTGTCTCTTGGCTGAGCCCCATGCATTGTCAAGACTGTCATGTTGATCAGGTAATTATTGCTTTCGTACCAAAGTTTGATCTGAAGAATAAAGGTAAACATATACAAAAAGCATTAAAGTATTTACATTTCAATTCTAATACACATATATTCCAGGGTATTTCATTACTCCTCTGTAGGCCCCTGGAGTATCCCCTGGGATGGCTATGTGCGCATTATAAATTAATGTAGCTATTATCATTAATATTCATCAGAAATAACAATGTAGATTTAAACCCTGCTTTGCAAAGCGTGGTAAATTGTACATCCTGGAGAGTCAGCAACAGCATTATACATGTATTCTCTAGACTGTTTTACCACTACACCATTGTGTTGCTGCCCTCTTGAGGCATGTTTATGTTTAATGTCAGTTATTCATGCCCCTTTCAGTGCTGTACCTTGTGCACAACTATACCCCCAAAAATGGTCAGGTTGCTGTACGAGTACGGTGCTTGATTGAAGGGTCGCCTTAATGTCAGATGGCAGCGGTGGGATATGAACCCACATCAACAAAATGACAAAAACTTCTCCCTATAGTGAATATAACATGCTATTACAATTGTTAAAGCATGATCACCAATAAATATTCTGTCTCTATATCAGGGTTTCTATGGGCTATACTCTATTCAAGTATGAGCTTTAAATACCACTTCTATAAAGAGATACTGCAAGTTTGATTACAGTCTCAATTAACATCGATGCGACTTGTGAGAATACTACTCAATGTAACCTTTTGATCGTGATCACATGGAATAGGGCCCACATAGAAGGTTCCGTGTGCTCAAGTTTATGTTATTTGTTTTTCTTCATATATATTCCTTATTTGTTGAGCCGTAGAATACTATGTAGAGTGTTCGACATTGATTTTATACGTACTCTCTGTACACAAAACAATTTGTTAGGTAATTGATACATTTAAGGAATGAAATAGTATTGCTACCAATTTACATGTAATTGCCCAAAAATTTGAATTGCCCAGAATACAGATATGGATACAAAAAAACTTTCTAATGCATCCAGAAGTAGAAAGTTAAATTTGTAAAATACCTACAATTAATATTAAATAATACAAATAATTTATAAAGCGCACTTTTCTAATTACTTACTCAAGGCACTATACAAAACAGACAGGGGAATTTCTGTAGAATATAAAAAAAAAAAAGGATGCTGCTTTACCTGAATTTCACCCAAGGCAGTAGGGGATGTGTTTCTTCTAGGAAGACCAGGGCTTCCTGGGCTAGTGATGGTCACTGAGGGCCGTTTGACCCTACTGACAATAGGCATAGGCTCCTCCTCTTCCTTCGGCTTGTTGGATTCATACCCACTCGAACCTAACAGGGCATAAATATGTCATTTTGTTATCAAATGTCTCTCATTACCTTCTTTGAATTACAAGAAGAGCGTGAAGCATACAAATAAAACTTCAGACAACCTTACTCAAAATAGTCTAAATCTAGAAATTGACCTGTACCTAAAGAGAAAATGGCTTAAGGCTACATGTAAGTATGAGTTACTTCTTATGGAATAGATGGCTTTTTTTGGACCTGCTAGATGTTATCAAGCTACCAAAACTTGCTAAAAATTACATTTACTGAAACAAAACCCTACTCACCAATGTGGTCACATGTTGCCTGGCTAAGTTTCCTCATTCTTTGCTTCTCCCTCAACCATTACATATTTTCTACCAAACCAGTTGTCAGACACTTGCTTAACATTTCTGGAATTAGTGTGAGTATCTTTTGATTCTGCGATTATTTATGCGATTATTTCCCCATCATTTCCAATAATATGGTTATATACAGTGCATTTTTAAAGGATTATAATTGTGATGATAGTAGTTTGTTTCTTGGCTCACATTGTAACTCACTTTGACTGCTTCTCTTCATGATAGAGTCTGGTCTCGGAGACTGGAACTGCGCTATTTTGTCCCTGGAAGAAGGAGGTATCTCACTTCTGCAGGAAAATAAAAGTTAGAACAAAAGTAAATAAACTTTAGAATGTCTAGAATTTCTTCAGATGCTGTCCTAAGTGTGTTAATTTATAGGAACATTATCATACATCATAGGGAATACCAATGTTTTGAAACTATTGTTGAGACATAGGTATCCCACTTAAGATCCAATTGAAGGGAAAATGGATTACTTCTAGGATGGCAGAGTGCATTTTAAAAGATCCCAATGGCAACATCTGGTCTTAATTAGCCATAAATCTATCATATAAACATGATTATGTATTTCTAGAAACATGTAAGGAATCTCAAAACCATTGTGAAGCTTTGGCTAAAACTGCCTTTTTAGAAGTCCAAATGTACCTTGAGGGATCTCACGTTAGTGCAACATTAAGAGTTAAAAACTTCAGTTTCATTATTGGCTCCTTCATAAGGTTTAAAAGGGAATTAATGCCTTCTTTTAACAACAGTTAAGGCCCATATCTGATTCTTGGCAGATAAAACACTGACAGCATAACTTAAACCCTTGAATGTGATTTTATTGCAGTATATACATATTCTCCATAAAACCAAGCCCAAGTTATCTCATGCTTAGTATTCACAGATCAAATACTTCAAAGAGGGAACATCTAGTTAGATCTCTGTTTTTATGAATCAATCCTCTTAGTAAAGATCTTTTGATTTTGCCTGGCATTAACTTTTTATAGAAAGTCTCCTTGTCTTCTTAAAAACCATTCTGTGACACATGCCCAGGAATTCATTACTCCATGGTGAATTCCTGTACTCACCAAATTCTTAACCTCAAACCCAGGTCCTAACATTATAGATGTACCTAATTCTTACCCAAATCTGAAACTTAAACCTAACCTAAAACCTGTTTGCAACCATAACCCTGACTCTTTTGTCTTTGACGATATAAAGCCTGGAGCAAATGACACTTGAGCATAAGTCACATTACCCTTTTGGATAACCAAAATAGGAGAGACATTGGAAGTTGACAGTAGTAATATAAAGGAGATGATGAATTATCTTAACCAGTTAGAACTGTGCCACTTTTTCAACAGTTGACATTAATGACATTTTAGGTGAAAAGTTCTAACTTATAATTGCTTGCTTCATGATTAATTTGGGTATACAAATGTATAACACTGAAGTATACTCCACCTAGAGTATGGTTTACACTCACAGGAAGAAAAACGTTGCCATGTTTAGTCTCAATATTAATGTAGGACACTCAAATTCTCTGAGCTTGATTTGCAGCTCATGGCAAGTAAGGGGCTAAGTTACAACTTGATAATCTTACCCCATTGGTCTTGCAACCACAAGCTCAACCTGAGGTTCACTCTTAGATTCAAAGATAATGTTGTAGACCTCATTAAGATCCTTGCCTTGAAGATTGTGACCATTCCATGAGAGAACTTCATCACCTGGTAAGCAACAACAACATCAAAATAACAAACATAAATATGACAAATCCAAAATTTCTAATGATGTCAGAGATACATACTTGGGGCAGCATCTTCCAAAATCACTCAGACATTTCAATACTGTTCATTTAGACCACTGAGGTACTGGTGGTGTGTTCAGTTACTCTGCTGAAAGAAATGCTTGTCATACTTTTATGAATTAAAAAGACTAATGGATTTTGAAGAAAAAAAATCCCCCCCCTCTTACCCCAGCTATTTGACCCTGGCACATTGTCAGCTGACAAATAAGATCATGGTTACAATAAATGATCAGAACATCTTGAATAAAAACATGCAAAGTCATAAAAAAATATATATTTCTTAGAAATATGGATAAGACAATAAAATGGAAAATGCACCAAAGGAAATTACAAAGTGGTTGGATCATCAAAAAGTTAGAGAAACTTAAATCTTGACTTTCTGCTGCCTCAAATACCAAAAAATAATAATAATGTGATTGAAAAAGGCTGCATAAAAACGTTATGGTAAATTCTTTAAAGATGGTAATACTGAAAAAGATAATTAGCTCATTGAAAATACAAGATAAGTAAAATTGTAAAACAAACTGACCTGCCCTTAGGTGACCCACAGTGTCAGCTATGCTACCTCGTTTAACCTTGGAGATAAACGCCCCCAGTCGCCCCGCCTCCTTCATCTTCCCACCAATGACCTTTAACCCTAGAATGGCACTGGAGTCTTGATGTGTGCAAGCTTCTGATTGGTTCTTTCTAAGAACCATCTGACCAATGAGGACGTTGTTATCCATGTCAGGTTGCCAATTCACAGGGTACTGTAAATCATACAGGTACATTGTTTAGAGGATTGTTAACGTGCATACATATTACACTGTAGTCTACAATAATGTTTGCAAAATATTATGTTCCAGTTTGCTTGTAATTTCATTACTAGACTATTTCTAATAATGATATAGAATTTGGTTGTTATATTGTTCACAAAGAAAACATTTAGGAACATATACATGCATAAATTGATTCAAATCAGAAATACATTTGAAACACAAAAATCTGGTATTTCCACAAGAAAATAAATAAGTGAGTTTTGATTAGTATATCTGCATACTGTTCTATCACCTTAAATGAGAGGAATACATAAAATAATAATGATTAATGAGAACACCAATGTTCTAAAATCTGTTATTACTTGTTAACTTCATATATATATGCAGAATACTAAAAGAGCATATCTTCTGTAGAATTGTTACTTCTTTAAAGATCTTAAATTTAATTGACTGAAGGTTATAGGCTATTTGGAGAAATAAGTGAGTTTTGATTAGTATATCTGCATACTGTTCTATCACCTTAAATGAGAGGAATACATAAAATAATAATGGTTAATGAGAACACCAATGTTCTAAAATCTGTTATTACTTGTTAACTTCATATATATATGCAGAATACTAAAAGAGCATATCTTCTGTAGAATTGTTACTTCTTTAAAGATCTTAAATTTAATTGACTGAAGGTTATAGGCTATTTGGAGACAGAAGCATGTTTTCTGATATCATTTGATATAGAAATAATGCTCTTCTCGCTCTAAAATGGAAGTCTGATTTATTCTAGAGCAGTTCATCTTAAACTTCAAATAAAGAAAATCAATGATATTTTGCACATGAAGAGCAAACAACATATTGAATAATACCAAAGTGATTAATGCATTCAGCAATGAAATGAAAGCACACTTTACAATAACAAATTGATCAGTTACGACATACATGTATGAAACACAGATGGGAGCAATATGGACACAAATTTTCATTCTATTTTCATTTTATTTTAACAACAACAACAACAGAACATGGTTGCAAACATTTCAAAAATGTATCAAGAGTCAAAGCACATGACTTTAAAAATATATATATATATTACAGAAATACAACAGCCTTTTGTATTAGCCAGGCCAAGGAGTTACTTGGTTATAGGCATCATGACTTCTAAGATTAATATGCTACAATAATATATTGTAATTCTGTTTAACTGTTTGCACCATGTTCTTAACATCAAGATGGGATGGGTTAGCTAATGATGTAATGAAGCAATCTCACACAGGATTAAGACAATACTATTGAGGTAGAGAGGTGTTAAAGACATTGAATGTGTGCACCATGTTCTTAGAAATAAGACAGGATGGGTTAGCTAATGATGGAATGAACTAATCTCACATATGATTGATTAAGACAATGCAAACTGAGGTAGAGAGGTGTTTAAGACAAGTGTGTGAAACTGTCCATCAAATGACTACTACATAATCTAGATTCCAATTCTTTTTTATAATCTAAATTCAACAAATCTAGAGAGATATGAGTTCTTGACTTATAACTTGTTTCATTAAATCGTAATGATTACATAGTTTTGGTGACTATAAATAGAGGGGCTGGTAAGACGTATAATTTTTTTGGAAGTATATATTTCTATTCAACATATTGTTAAACATATTCACTGACATTGGAACTTACCTGCTAACATATTCCCTATTTTTTCATGGATTTCAATTTGTGCATCCTCACACTGCTTTTACAAACCATTTAAATATAAAGGAATTTAGTCCATTAACTGAGTAACAGGCCACTTGTTAGAGAGATATACAAAGGGGTAAAATGTTTGAAATCAATTACCAATTCTTCTTCATCAAGTAACGATTGGCGTAGCACATCGAGTCCATTTGCTTTCATAGCCTACAAGTGGTTGATTGGCCAAAATATGAAGAAAATTTAAATTAGAAAGAAGATTCTTTTTATTCACATTTAATTTGTATCTAACATTTTGGGTAGTTTTCCTGCCATTTAAGTGGTAAAGCGGGATTCCAAATGATTATCTAAATACAAATTTCCTAATGATAAATAATTTTGATGTGATCAGCGAACTTTGAAAATGAAGCCATGATATTGAATTAGAGATATCATTGATCAAAGTAATCTCATATCTAGGATGATTATAGGATAATGAGAATGTTTATCAAATCAATTCTGAATATGGTGGATTAACACACATAATGAATATTTGAAAATGGAAGTCATAAATGTTATGAATTCTAAGGTAGATTGAAGTTTTTTTAAATAAAGAAAACTTTAAGAAAAAGAGAGAGATATGGAGAGAGAGAGAA
>BEXV01000131.1:156786-189212 GCA_003118195.1 Hemicentrotus pulcherrimus
GGGGGGGGGGGGGGGGGGAGAGATGTAAAAGACATGAGGTTTCATTATAGATATAAATAAGAATAATAAAGAATTGAGATGTGGAATAGAAAAGGCACAGACACTCATTATAAGATAATATTATCCATAAATGGCTTTAGAGGCTTATGACTGGATCTACTGCTATATGTATAAATTCACAATTATTCATTGACAGGACATTGAAGCCCAGATGAGGTGGGTGGAACCAATGGGATTCTGTATTTCATTTTTGTTTTTGTATTATAGTGAGATTAATCTAAAAACCTAAATTACCTATTTTATAAATATCCATCCATGCCTTTGCAACAAAAGGTTACAAAGTGGAAAAAGGACATTGGCAAACTGCTTACCATTGGATCTACTGCTTTATGTTTAAATCCACAATTGTATATTGACAGGACAATCAAGCCCAAATTAAGTGGGTGGAACAAATGGGATTCTATATCTTATTTTATTTTTGTATTATGGTGAAATTAATGTAAAAACCTAAATAACCTATTTTTTAAATATCCATCCATGCCTTTGCAACAAAAGATTAAAAAGTGGAAAAAGGACAATTGCAAAAGATTGAGCTATCTTTTATAATGATGAAAAAAATGCGGAGGTGGACAAATAGCAACTAGAAAAGGGTGCTTCTACCATATGGTGTGTATTTTTTATTAAACTGACAGGTCAGAAAAGGTTGAAAATCTACCAAAATTTAATACTTCAGCAATCAAAACAAAGAACAGATATTACACATCAAGAAATAACTCATGTCAAAACAAAACTTCAACAAAAAGTAAAATTCGAGGCAGAAATGGACACATCAGGGAATAATTGAAATTGCTAAAAACTTTTTGAAATTTTAAAATCAAGTTTGAAATCATCAGCTTGATGACACCACAGCAAGATCTGACCTAGTGCCACAGGTCAGAGGTCAAATGTCATGCTTCAATGAATGTAAAAAAAGGCAGCCATACATAAAAAGCTGATATATGATTTTATCTCTTGATATAACATGAAAGCTTTATTTTTTTTCTTGAATGAGGCACATGCAAGCAAGACTTAGTAACAAAATATATAGGAAAGCACATATTCCTCCTTATTATGTTCCAGAAGATACTGGTTGTAAATGTTATATTTAATGATGCAATGTTACATCTTGTGAGAAATCCTCCGTCATGCATTAGTGCTTTGATAATGACAAAATTGTAGTAATTTCATCATCAAATTTAAGGACTATGTATATTCTTTTGTATGCAAAATAGTATTAATCTTCTTTCAAATTCAAGCAAATATATTTGTCAAGACTGCTGGAAAAGATGAAATTGGAAAAGACAAAGATTTTGCATCAATCTGTGCATATCCAAAATGCAAGAAAAGTTGAACAATTCTTTAAAAGTGCAAAAAAGGTGATCCCTATTTTGGCAAACTCCCCTTGGTGGTTACAAATATGGCACTGAATATATATTTTTTTAATAAACAATTTTTTCCACTGCATACATATGATTAAAAATGCAGATACTTTATGGCTACTTTAAACTTGTTAAATTGACCAATATCTTTTAATATAAGATCATGAAAGATCAACATGTTTGTGGTTGGCTGATTTAACGGAGGGTGCCTTTAGATATAAAAGTGATAAAAATTGGAATAATAGCTATTTATCATGCAAATGATTACCGTGCTGGCAACATGTATGACACAAGCATAGCATGGCTGTGAATAGGTGGTGCAATACAAACAATTGAGCGTGCTTGCATGCATGATTCATAATGAAGCAACGACCTTTTGACATGACTCGTTTATTTTTTGTTTTGTTAACTGACGTCTGACCTTGGCACCTAGGTTATGCTCCTCGTTAAGCGTGGTGCTGCTGCAAGTGTCGATGCCTGAATCTTTGATCTGTCTGTCATCCTCCTCCAGCGAGTGCCCCGCCTCGCCACGCCCAAAGTGCACAATTTTCTTAGGGGACGACACTAGATTAATCTCCGACTCAGAGTGGTGTCGAATGTGATGGGAGGAGGAAGAGGGCGCGGCTGCCACCGTGGGGGACGACTTTGCCCCATGACCTGATGCAATCCCTGGATGGTTATTGGATCCTGCTGTGGCGGGACTTGATGTGATGTCTAACTCCCCTGACCCTGAGGTCACGAGAATCAGGTCACAAGCCGCATATGAATATTTATTTCAAGATAGACGGACATTTTGGGAGTCGATTTTTGAGGCAGCAATTTCAAACAAGAGAGAGAGAGGGTAATTTTGTGTTTTTGAAAAATCAGCAGTTTCGTGATTGAGAGGGGATCGGACAAGATTTTTGTAAAGGAATAAAAAAAGAAAAGAGACAAACACACAGAAAACATTGGATTAACTCACACAAACATTTGAGTATAAGCATGATCTACTTTGGAAAGAGGGTAAGTGGTAGATATCAAATAGTTTGGCAAAGAGATAGTGAGCATTGGGGGTTAATCACGCTGACATCTAGCCGTGTGCTAGGAGCATCTCACCAGTGTTAGGGCAGAATCTGCTGCAGACTGCCCATGGTTGTTGTTGGTTCGAGGATGATGATTATGGTTGCTATGGTGATTGTGGAGATGATGATGATGGTGATGATATCGATGGTGTCGAGGAGCAGATTCAGGACCAAGCCTCTCATCCCAGTAGTCTAGCTCACCTGGTTTATGGGTTCAAGGTTATATTCAGCCGCAACCAAAGGTCATGGGGAGAATTGAAAGATGACAATGGCTTTTAATATGGGTAATTAATATCAGGCTGCCAAACAAAGTTGAGTACCCCACATCATTATGGATATATATATTCTTGATATTCTTATATACCCATAAGACAACAAAATATGATCAGACTGATAATGAGGCATGGTAGAGAAGACTTTAAAGAAGAAAGTGATAGCGGAACTCATATTACAATGCACTCAAATATTTGTAATTGCACTTTGTGAAAAAAGAGTATCTATAGGGAAAATTCATTTGAGTTGAAATTAATTGTTAAAGATTTTGGATAGTATGTCACCAGTGAGCAAGAATATATGTAAATTGTGCATTGCTCTTAATCACAAAATAATGAATATAAGTTTGCTCCGATATGCAATGAAGTATATTAAGATATGGTTTGAAAATATCAATATAATGAATTTCATTGAATATCTATAAATTTTGGTCAAAATATATTTGGATAACTACATCTGGTGCTTTTCTTTCAGGATTTGAGTGTATATCATAATTAGAGGATATACAATTCATAATTTCTATAAAATGCATTTCATAGAAAATTTAACACTTTACAATTTTTAGACATTGAACAGGATTACATGTTTCCATTGTATAAAAAGTATCAGTTTTCACTAGATCTTGAGAAAAAAAAATTTCACAAGAATTTGAATTACAAGAAAATATCACATGATTTAAAGGCAAATGCAAATTGACAATATTGTATTAAGAGGGAAAATGCACTTAGAAAGGTATATTTCACAGTTGACGCATACAATACTCTAATGATGGCAGAATTCTTCTAGTATAATCTGAAAAGAAAAGTTCCTTCACCATTTTTCTAAATCAAATATATCAATGCTTGAATGATTTAAGCATTATTTAAGCATTTTCTTATCAATCTGCAACTACATGCAAGAACTACGTTTACATATAAATTTGCATTCTGTTTATAGTAACAAAGTATCTATTGATGTCAGAATAAATGTCAATGATTCATTCTTGATGATATAGGAATAAGTAACGTAGAGTAAAGTATTTCTCAAATAGACGAATGTAAAAATCATGATACAAGTGGAAGCATAAAGTATAAAGTGAAAAAGATATTAAATCATATTTGATAATGTGCTTTAGATAAAAGGCATGTATGTATCTTTAATACATAAACCTTTGCATGATTTATATCACAGATTCATCCCGACAAACATACACAAAAATACATATAGTATACTCATAAAGCACATGATTATAATGAATACATTAAAGTTTCAGAAAGTCATATCCAATTTTAACTTAAAAATCAAAGCGCACAAACATTTTATGTTTAATACTGGAAAACATTTGTCTTTCACAATGTGTATAACTAGTTTATTTGATGGAAGTAATCATACCGTAATTGCAGTAAGTTGTGTTTTATGAGTTTAGAAGTGGAAGCTATTCTGTTGTAAGCTAATGCAAGTCATTTCTCCCAGTGCATACTAGTACGGTCATTTTCTGCTCTTACCCACATACAGATACTTCTTATCACCACTCGTACACATAATCATTTGATCACTGAGAATTCCCTGGAGTTTCTTAACAAGTACATGAACATAACTCTACAGTTCATCCTCCATTAATCATTATACCGTCTTATATTCCTTACACCACCTTCTGAATGCAAGAAGGGCGTTAACTGGTATTCTTATACAGAATCAATGCCCTTCTGTCTCTCGGCATAGGAATATCAGTAAGTACATATGGACATTGCCCCAAATATGGCCCTCACCCTTGACCAAACTTGGCTATAGTTGATGGTTTTTGAGATACATCTTGGGTTGGAGCAGGGTACGCATGACAGGGTTGGTTTTATTGCCGTCAAGCCTGCATAACGATCTTGGGTAGATGTGGAAGAACCTCTGGCTATTGCTTGCTTTGTTTAGATAGAAGAGGGTTTTTTTTAAAGATAGGCAGAAATGTCTTCTGGTTTGAGAATCAAAAGAAGCCTTCTAAAATTAGACGTGTGCCTGGAATGTTCTAGGTAGTCTAAAATGTTAGCAAAAGAAAGCTTTATGATTGCAATGGAAATTATTTCATGCAGAATCATGACAATTTTTGACAAAACCTTGCAAAAAGGTAATTAAGATACAATGCTTTTCCATGGCAAAGAAATTTAAAAAAATGAAATTCAATACCATTAATATGCAATGGGCAATATATTAATTCATTATTGCACGATAATGCAATTGATAGCTTCATCTGTCCTTTTTTTAAAAAGAGATTTGAATTTAAACATGATTGCTCTGTAGTCTGAGGTCTTTTATAAATTTGTTGTTTGTAACTGATCTCAGTACACGTTCATCAATACCAAATTAATTCTGCTGCCCATTTTAAGTGAAAAAAAGATTAATCATTCATTACTGGCTGATAAGTTGGTATATATGGATCAAGACTACCGGCTACTGCACGAGAGCAATTCTTTTTTAATGAGGTTTGAAAATAGTCAGTGTTAAGATCCCTAGAGACGGGCAAAACGAGACTGCAGATCCGGCCAGCAAGATCCCCTCCTCAAATTTCCTTTCCTCTTTCTTTTTGTCCTGTCACCTGATCTAATTAATGTCGAGGGTGAAAAGTTCATGACTAAGATTTCTTTGATAAACCTGCATTACAATGCCCAACTTTTATTACCTTACTTTATTCTACATCTATATCATTTCAAACGGTCCTTTACTTTTTGCAATTAACCATCTTTATTTACCTTCATAAAATCTATGGTTTGTTGATAATGACAGAAAGAGTGAGAAACAGCTAATTTATTTTTCTGTCTGATACCTTGATAATGATGCATGTGTGACCCATTTGCTGTTCAAGGTTACAGATTTGTTTTTACACAAATGTGTTTTTCTTGGTTCAGGTTAAAATTTGTGATTGCTTCTCTTAGCTTTGAAAGCTCCAGAATTAAGCTTTGGAAGTGCAACATAAAACTTGGTCATATAACACTGTTTTCACTTTTAGGTAAATCAATCTCTTCTGATAAGTCCCATTTGTGATGTTTTAAGATGTGTCAACATACATGCGAGAAAAATCATATTTCTTTAAAAAAAAAATCTAACACATGTTATGTGATATTACAAAAATCAGTAAATAAGACATCACCCAACACATTCATTGTTTTTAAAGATAAGCATTAATAACATGAGATTGTGTTTAAAAATATGGTATTCTTGGGAAGAAAAAAACTTCCAGGTAATGTGTTTCTGTTTTAAACTTACATGCCATTCCAATTTTGGAAAAATATAGAAATTCATTATATATTACTCCTTTGTATTGAACTAATAGTGTTTATCAACTTTAATCTGAACTGCTCCATTGGACTCAAACTTCTTTGAATGTCATTGGTCTTAATCAGGCTATCATAATTGGATGAATATTCTGATATCCCCCAAATGTAACCTACTTCTTGTTTATTCTCTCTGTCATGCAGCCTGGGGTCAAATGAATAATCCTTTATGAGTCCTCCGAGAGTGACGTTTTACGTGACTGGATTCCCCAGCTTTCAACATTTTTATTCCCGACATTAATCATTAAACACACTTTTAGACGCCCATATTCCTGAGGACTTTCCCGCCCCACCATCCTGTCATCGCTCTCCCCATCTCGACACACGAGGGCCTCCTAACTAATCAGTCCGATGCTGCCTGCATCCAATGTACAAAGAGGAAGCATTACCTTGCCCTGTGCTAATTTTAGACTCCGCAATAAATTGGGTCTTGATGAAATGAAGAAGTATGGGAGAGAGAGAGTGGACAGAAGAGAGAGAAAGAGAGAGAGAGAGTCGATCTCATTGGTATTTGCTGGGGCTTTGTATTTACCTGCCTATTCCGGTAAACATGCGAGGTCCAAGCAATTTTCTACATCTGAATAAATCTAATTTGGAGTGATGCCTAGTCTCTCAAATATTGTAAAAACATGTCACTGCGATGCCCTGGACGCTGCATGCTTACATGCACATAGTATACATACAGCATCCAACATGATTTAGTTAGGGGGCCATTAATGTCAGAGCGCAGGTACAATCGATTGGCTTGGAAGATGTACTCTACATGATACTCATTACATATATTTTGGTGACCTTATATAGTTTTCCTCCTCTATATGCATGTACTCTTTCTTCTTTTTTTTCCTTCTCCCTTTCTCTTAGTTTTTATTAACTTCTCAATCTTAGATTTTCATGTAGGTGTCTCCTTTCCTCCCTCATCACTTTTGCCTGTCTTGCATTCATTCCTTACATCCTTTTACATCTGTCTCTCTTCCGATCAGTGTGCTATTTCAACAAAAGTCTCCCTTCCCTTTTCCCTTTTCTTACCTTCTCTTTCAGTCATTCAGTCAAAAAACAAATTCATTTTCCCCAAACCAATTGTTTGCCAGGAAGAAAGAGATAATATAACCATTTCTAACATAAAAGACAAATGTTTTCCAATTACGTATTTTATACTTCAATATGAACTTCACATGCAGTAATATGAAAATATAGTGCAGCCTTTACTTGAATGTTGCTATGTGAGGTAACATGAAGAAAAAGATCTTTAGTATAAATTATTTTAAAGAACAGTATATGACTTTGATCGAATAATCAGTTAGAAGAAATTATTTAATGATTACTAAATATAAGTTCTGAGCAAAACTCATCTATTCTTGTGTGAACTGACTTTAATTACTGGATTTCAAGTACAAGAAAAGATGGCAATATTGTCTGTGAGAGCGAGAAGGGTATAGATAAACTCTGTGTTAAAGTATAAGAGTTTAAAACATCATGGCCCTAAACAGAGGATGTCTCAAGACTAAATCTTTGTTTCCATTGAGGTGTCTATGATAATTGTACTTACCTCTTTCACTGATGCTGCCACTTTCTATCTCTCCCTCGTCACAGCTGGTATAGTCTGGCGTTGATCTTATTTCCTCCTCGGAACTGCTCAATGAGTAATCACGTCTCTTCCTCATCCCCTTTCCTTTGTGCGGCTTAGGTGGCGGCGGGCGTACACACTCGCTTTGGTCAGAACTAAGAGAGTCATTGCGTATCATGGAGTCTGTCTTGCGCGAATCTTTTGCACTCGCTTTCCCCGCCGCGGAACTGGGGTCTAGATGTTGCTTCGGCGTCACGTCAGTCCGTACTCCATATAAATCCTGCGATAGAGCGTCGGGAATGTCCTCCCCCGCGTTTGCGTGTCTATGACCATGGTTTCCCCGCTTCCCGGCCGAACTGCCGTAGTTGGAGGATCGTTGCATTCCATATTGCACAGGTGGTGGCCCAAAGTCACTTGGGATACGCTCTTTCTCACGAACATTTGATGGCACTGTATGAGTTATGTGGTCTCTCCTTTCTCTATCGCGAGGTCTCCGCTCTATATGAGGCTCAATCTCACTTGGTCCTGAAGGGGGTTCCATTCCTTCTATTCTATTGAGTGAATCTCGTTTACCTACAACACTAGAAGAGTCAGGGTATCCATCCTGCAGGAAATCCTGTGGAGGATCGTCGTACATCCGTCTTTGTCGGTCCAGGGAACGTCCACTTGCTGTCCTGGACACAGGCTCCTTGTGGTAATTATGCCTATCCCTCTCTGGATCATCAGAGTAGAATCGTTCTTCAGGAGGAAAGCCCCTTCCTGGCCTATCGCCTTCATGGTATCTGGGAGGGTACCTGTCATTCTCGGGGTAACGTTCCCGACGATCTCTGTATTGATCTGGTTCAGGGTACTTGCGACTGTCGGGCTCTTGTTCAGGCCCTGGAAGCTTTCCCCTTCCTGCATAGTTGGCACGATCCCCAGCCTGCCTGGGTCCATATCTATCACCACTAATCGACCGGTCACGGTCGCCTGGGCGGTCCCTGCGAGCGTACCTATCCCTGTGTCTATCTTGATCCCTGTGATTCAAGTCTCCACTAGAGCCATAGAGAGGCTCACGCCTTGCCCCTCTATTCCCTCGTATATCCCTATCATCCACATGTCTCAGACTGTCTCTACTGTGTGGTCTATGCACCGATCTAGTAGTGCCTGGTCCAGAGTCATCATCCTTTGAAAGCTGGCGTGTTAAAGGCGCATGTTGGCTACCACCTCTCGTCAAACCCTTGGACTGGCCTCCACTAGGAGGTGTCCCATCTTTACCCAGTTGTCCACGTAAGGAAGGCGCTTTGCTATCACTCAGTCTTTCTCTGTCTCTAAGGTTCAGACTCGATGATGTCGATGATGCTGGTGATACTGTCTTGCTCGTCGTTGTCACTGTTGTCGTTGTTGCTGGGCTTGTCGTCGTTGTCCTTGTTCCGGCTCTTGCCGGAGTCGTTGAAGATGGAGTGCTTGGAGGACCTCCTGCTCCAGGAGTGCTTGGTGCCGATGATAAGACTGCAGAGAGGGATTCTGTTGACATGGCCAATTTCTTCAGTTTGTCTCCTGGAGTAGAAGGTGGTGTCTTTGTCCCACCGTGATACCATTGTCCTGTCTTGGTCAGGTATTCCTGCTTTTTACGACAAAGCTTGCACACCCATAACACCTGGATGTAGAAATAAGAAAAAAACAGATCCAGGGTAAATACTCTGATTACTAATTGACTCTCAATTAACATGCAAATCAACTTAACAAGATGTATGATACTGTTCTGCCAACAAGTGTTCTATGTACATTTAGGAAGAAGAAAGCAGAATTAGATAATATGGTTGAAAATTAGAAGGTAAAATATGATTAAATTTGTGAAAAGGAAGTTTACCAAAAAGGGGAAAAATCAACATGCAGAAAGAAAACAACAATTTTCTGAAAAATAAGTCCTCATAATCAGTTCTTGAAGTCTAAAACCATATCCGAACATCTGGTGAGAGTCAGAAAGGCATCAACTCCATGTGATTGTTTGTCACTTAATGCTCTTCTTGCTCTCAGCAAACAATATGTAACCTTTAATATGTACAGTAACAAATATGACATGATGATTTCAAAACTGAAGCATCAAAAGAGGTGCCTAATCCAAACTAATACATACAAATAATTTTGCAAAAGAAGCACATAAAATACTACTTTATTCCACAGCAATTTCCGGGCAAAATTATGAACAAATGTGAGATAGATACCCAAATTGTTTAACCATCACCACATTCATTAAATCATTCATGTTTAAAATTTGTGTTGCTATTTCAAAACCTGGATATAGGCATAACCAAAATAACTGGACATGGTTTTGAAGGAGGGTGGGCTGGAGGTTGGGCTGGAGGTTGGAGCGACACATGGGTAGGTCTAGGATCATGCGCTTTCCATCTTGCATTCAAACCATTCATAACAGACTTCTTCTTAATTTAAAAAACCCATACTATCCACTCAAACCATGCATGCACACCTACATTACATTTGTCCAATGAATAATAATCTATTGATATCACTCCGATGTAGAGTGTTGTTTTTTTAGATATTTTCCATGTACATCAAAATGCCTTCCTTTTAACCAAACAAGCCATCATATATTACATTCATGAATAATTTTTTTTTTTAAGGGGTGTACTTTTGCAGGTAAAGGGCCACAATAACTTGTTTATTAACATACGTGCACACATGGTATAATGAAAATTCTCATTCTCAGTGGGAGAACCTAGAAAAGGACAAATAAGTTTACGATATATCAATAAATAAGTAAATATGGTAATCACATTTATAAGTTAATATATATACATTCCAAAAGGCTGGTTATACTTTTAATAGAGATGATTAAACATTTCATCATCATATACAAACATGCCTTAGATTTGAAAAGTATATGATATATTATGTAGGAATGATGCAAATAACTGTAAATATTCATGCCAGTTTTTTGGGTTTTTTTTGCTTTTTTAAGGTAATTTAATTATTTCGGTGTCTGACTTGTTTCATTTAAGAACAAATAAGCATTAATTAAAAATGGATGCTGCCTCTAAAAAGTAGTATCAAACATCATGTAGAAACTTGGAGCAATTAAGTGAGCAATCAATGTTATCAGACAGACCATAAAACAACCTTGAACAGGTATACAAGGTGTTTTATTTCTCGCCTGTTACAAGCAAAGAAAATTACATGTTATCTTGAATTCTGTTTCTGAATGCGGCAGTCCCAAAGCAGCTAGCTAAAATCCAATTATGAATCATTCTCCAAACACTAATCAACTTTGGAACAAAACAAATTTAAGGTGGGAAATTGCACACTAAAGCACAAACCCACATCCATTTTGAAGCATGTGTCCTAATACTTAGGAATATTAGCTTGGTTTCTTTGCTCATTGAGTAATCTACCATTTTCTATTAATTTGAATAATGTGAACCACAATTCACTTAGACTTACTCTATAAAAAAGTATTCATTGTTATTTAGAATCAGAGCTCAAATAATACTTACATGCTCAAATAATACTTACATATTATAAAACAATGATTTTAATTCTATTCACTCGTATCTCAAAAGATATACATAAATGGTAAGTTATAACTATTATGTCTATAAAGTGTAATTCAATTAAATAAACACATTTGCCTTGCAGCTTTCCTGTTCTATCATAGCAAAAACACAATGTTTTTGTCCCAGTTAAGTAAACAACAACAGCTCTTTCACATCTTATTCGAAACACTTTCCTCATGTCATTTAAGATCATGTTTACTATGGAAAAAAAACAATGGCCATGACTTTCTAGAACTCTCCATCTTATACCCCCTTTACAGACACAGATTTTTCTTACAAATCCTTATATATCGCGCAAATTCATGGATCTTTCATGGATCCTTACGATTGGGCCACTTTTACGACCGATATAAGTGTTGTTAAGAATAGTAATGAGTCAGTTATGAGTATTTACAAGTCCTAACGATTTTGCAGCTATTAAACTTTTCCCCAAATCTTTAACAATACGTAAGAATACGTAAAGTATACATATCTATTCATAAAGTACTCGTAACTACACATGAAGAGCTTGTAATAGCTTGTAACAATCCGTACAGCCATTGTAACACGACCCTGAGTGATATCGTAAATAACACATAATCATCCATAAATAATCTGTAAATAAATCGTAAACTAACAATAACAATTCATTAAAAAACTTGTGACAAGTCATTTACGGATTATTGCGAGCAGTTTACAGATGGTTATTTGTTGTTACGAGCTATTTACAGAAAGATTAATCCTTCCACTGATCCTTAAGAGTGTCTGCGAGCTGTTGCGAGTTGTGACGAGTTGTTTACGGATACCAGCGAGTTATTTACGGATGCTTGCGATTGACTACGGTTGGCGATCCCTAAAGGACTCGTAAGAAAAATCTTTGTATATGTGAAGAGGTATTAGGCAATTTCCACAGCCTACTGCATCATTACTACAATAAACATAATCTAATCATTATTTTTTTTTTCTTCAATAAAAGATACAGTTGCGAACAGATATCGCCTTTTGAGTGGATTTTTAAAAAGTCTTTGTGATCATGTTTACATTTCTTTCAGATGTAACCATTTATTTGAACCCATGTAACTGATAGATACGGAGAGGGCAATATAAAGTCTGAAGCTTTCATTGAAAAAATTCATCAATTGTTGTTTTTGGGGTTAATTGTTTTTCGCAGCAAGAAACTTGATTAGTAGCTATACCTTAATGCTGAATTCTATCATTCTACAGAAACTTCAATGCATGAAAGAATACCTACATAAAGCTGATATTTGATCAAGATATACCTCATGGAAAGGCAATATATCATTTCTTTTAAAACCCAAATCCATATATCTAGAAATAAATCATTACTGCAGTTATGCTACAGCTGTAATATTGGTATGTTAACCCTATTTGCTTGATGTTGACCAATGTTGGGAAGGAATAAAGAGTAGATAGGAATGGAAAATATTAAATAAGTTTTTATTTCAATAATTAATTTTTACTGAACTTTAATACAGAAATAAAATATTTTTTGATAAAGAATTTATTCCAGGTCATAGATGGTGTGTCCCAATTTGATGTGACTTTGTCTCGGGACTCAACAACTCTCCTGTGAAGTCAAGCATGTAACCTCAAGGGTAGTAAGCAGAATGAGTATCAATATGGATGCGCTGTTCCGCCATGCATCTCGCATTTACCTTACTAATGAGCAACTTTTGTAACGTATTGTCGCCGCATGATAATGGGACGGAGGGATAGAAAGAGAGAGAGAAGAGAGAGAGAGAGAGCGGGCGTGGGTTTTATACCTCCACTACAAATGTCAATACATTGGTGCACAAATAATTCATGGATTATACCGGCAAGATTATCACCACTCCTTGCGTATCAATCAATCATTTCCTTTCTACAGCTTTAGAAAAAAAAGTCTCCTGTTTCCGTCACGCCTCAACGCACACCTGCGGTGATAAAGTGTCTGCTCATTTGCATAGATATGGGCTTGGCATGGCAAATGCTGCTCCTATTTTACCAGTAAATTCGTTGATCAGAATTTACTGTCATTAATGTACAATGCATTTCATATATTTCTGCACGTACAAATTGCCAAATAAATTTTAAACATTAATGCTTGGGTCATGAGAATGAAGTCAAATTGTGCAATAGAATATATAATGTCTCTTGCTCTAATTTACAAGAGCTGTCCTTTCTTTTCAATTGATACAGATTTCAGTGATACAATCACTGGTGTAAAGATGATGACATTATGGTTTTTTGAGGTAAAATAGCACAGTCATGAAATACAGAGAATGAATAATAGTTTCAAAAGCTTATGATTTAAAGATAGACAGCAGTCTCTCACCGTTGTTTTGGCATTATTTATTTTTCTAAGTTGGTAAATGTTTTAAAAATTTCTTTTTTTTCCCTTCTAATTTGATCTGTATTTGATTTTAAACAGTGAATTCAATCAAATTTCACTTCCATTGAAATCAACTCTTAAAATCAGTATTTTATTTTTATTTGCCATGCAGCACTGGCAACTATAATGTGACTAATTACTCCTCAACAATGCTCTTTTTTATAATAATACAATAATCAAAATATTAGAATTTTTAAAGCTAAAAGGGCATTAAATCTACCCAAAAAACAGAGGTCAATCAGAATAACAGCATATTTTAACTAAAACTTAAAACTGACTTAATACTACACAGCACAATCAAACAAAGGTGTAGAAAATACACTATATATGTGCATATGTCATTATCATAAAATGAAAATTATTTCAATTCAATTGGCTAAAGATATAAAACACAAATTTAAAAAATAATGATAGAGAAATGAAAAGTGAAAAGAGATGGCAAAATAAGTATACACATAGAGCAGGTGGAACTCACAGGAAAGATTATAGAAAGGCAGAGAAACTAACAGAAAACAAAAATGCAACGCAGACGTCATGATATTAAAAATGTAACCAAAGTCTTTTCTCTTCCTCAGACTTAAAAGATTTATTTATAGTTTTATGGTCTCAAGCCCATTTCTTGATGCAAGCTATACTGAATTATGTAATTCTGTTAGGAATACACTGCGGAATAGCAGAGAAAACATGGGTCTATTTGTTCAATTTGCCACAGAGGAAAGTGGACGGCCTGACATTTCATTTGATATATGCCATGACTGCACTATACATGTCCGCTCCCTTTTATACTACTGTAATACCTATCTGATGTAATTTTCCTTCTTTCTGCCATCCCCCTCTTTCTCTCGCTCTCTCTCTCTGCCTGTGTATATGTGTGTGTGCGCTTGTGTCTTGTCTCTCATCTCTCGCTTTGCCCCTCTCTGTCTCTGTCTCTGCCTCTCTCTCTCTCTCTCTCTCTCACTCTCTATTTCTGTTTTTCTCTTAATCCCTCCTTCCCTCTTCCTACCTCTCTTCCCCTAGTTCATATGTCTACATCTCGATCTCATTCACTCAATCTCCCCTACAACTCTATTTAATGTTTTTGGTCACTTGCTTTCTCCTTCCTACTAACAGTTGCACTTTATTTCCTTTTATTCCCCCTTCCTCTATCTCTATCTGACTTTCTATCTCTCTTAATCTCTCCTGCCCTCTTTCTATCTCATTCCCCTAATCCAACTTTCTACATCTTTCTACCCAAATGTCATTCACTCAGTCTCCCTATCGTTTCTTGGTTAACCTTTTCTGTAAATTCTTTTTCACTTTCTTTATTCCTTTTTTCCTCCCTCCTGACCCCCCCCCCCTTTCTCTCTCTTACTCCTGGATTTGCATTTCTTTTGTACCTGCATACCAATCTAATCCATCCCTGATACAAGTAAATATCTGTCCTGTTCTGTCCTTAGTGTGGATATATATATATATATTTTAATTCTGTTGAAATTCAGTTCTTTTGTAATTCTATATTTACTATGATATTGCCATATCATACTAACTACCTGTGAAAGCCCCTCCTTTTGCTCCCTGCATGAATGCACATATATCTTCTTCTGTGAGCTAGAAGGGCATTATATGTTTGACAGCGTGAGGTAACTACCTTCTTGCTCTTAGCAGACCTTATCAATGATAAGATATGTCTGTCATCTTTAATTCTCACTCTGCAACCTCATGGCTACCATTCAAGTGAACTGTATGGAAGGAATGATATTTCATCTTCATAAATAATTCTGCAACAACCGATGTTACCATGGCTATCCAGTCAAAAAGCACATTCCGAATGACAAGATACCCGCTGAATAAGTACATGTGCATCTGCCTATTCTGTCTCTACGACGACAACATTTAGACAAGTAGAATATATTGGTTATACACAGCACACATCAGCGGGCGATGTTTTATGGCCACACGTAACACCTTCCATACACACATCCCGCCATGTAATGCGCGTACACCGGAACTCTGCGGCCAAACAGAGCATAATGCACTTAAACATAATGAACGATACGTGCAGGGGACCGTGCAGCCGAATACATTTAACTCGACTTGCCCTTCTCTTTTCTTCCTCACTATCTCTTACTCTCTATCTTTCTCTTTCCCTCTCGTTTGCGATCCATGTATCTCCCATCCCCACCTGTCCCTTCCGTTCTTTGTATATCTCTTTCTCAATGCCGGTGAATCTTTTCCTCTGACAGTCATTCTTTCTTATTCTCTGAAAATACCTTTATACAATCTCTTTATCCTTTTTATTTCTTATGTATATATTTCTCTTTCCTTCTCTGTGTAAGATTTATTGTTCTCTGTATATTACATCTTTCTTTGTTTCTCTGCACAATCTGTCTCTTTTATTCATTGTATCTATATCCCTCTTTATACTTTTGCAGTAATCTAAATCTTGTCTGTCCCTGTGACTCTTTCAACATGCATATAATGTCATGTCACATATTAGCTTGTCTATTTTTTCAAAATTTCTCTTTCCCATTAAGTTTACTTTTCTTAATGTATTATACTCATTCTAAACTTATTAACATATTGTTATTTTCATTTTAGTATTATCTTGACTTTATTCTTGTTCACCTTTCTCTGTATTTGATGTCTACATGTCAATATCTGCCCTCTCTCTCTCAATCCCTCTGCCTCTTTTTCACATTTAAGACCTATTTTCAACCTTTTCTCTGTACATTTACTGTCGCCTGCTTGTATATCCATCCTTTTCTCTCTCTCTCTCTCTCTCTCTGCTCCCTCTCCCTCACACCATCTCTCTATCTCTCACCCTCTCTCTCTTTACAAGGTCCATGGCTGCATACAGTACTGGCAATGTACACATATCCCGTTTGTTGACATATACACAAAGGGACGGTCTACGAGAGACAGAAAGCTCATCCAGCAGCATTGGGGAAAAGAGAGAGCGAGACAGAGATATGAAGGAAGAAAGAAAGAGAGAGGGAGCGGGAGAGATGTAGGTGTGACGTCATACTGCCGATCGAAGAAGACTCAGGGTTATACACTGCTCCGCTTCTTTTCGCGATGAAGAACAGTACCACCAATCAGGTGGGTTGATGTATGTCTGGAGAGCAGAGCTGGGATGAAATATACTGCCTGGAAATTGGGACCTTTCCACTCTATCTTTCTCCCACAGCAATAAAAATACTGTACCTCAGGATTCAAACATGCAATATTTGGTCTGTTAAATCAGGGGGGGGGGGATACATGCTGTGTTATCCCACCACTAAAGAAATCCTTATTATATCCTAAATTTTGATATGCATTGTACATTTCCAAAAAGTCTTATGAAAGCTCACAGTTTTCAGATAAACTTTTCAGTTAACTGTTATGACATCAAACTTTTGAAACATATTATAATATGTTGTAATATATTGCATGTTTTTTGCACAATGTTGTTCTCCCAGATGTACAAAAATAAAAGAAAGCCTCACACAATTCATTATCAAAATTTATAGTATTCAGTCTACACATTTGGGGTTCCATGGGTTATACTTTGCAAGGGTTTCATGTTTTATCTGTTAGCTAAAAAAACAGTGAAATCTATTCAAAATAGAATATGCTTATACATATATTCTACATGTATTTCACATGTTGTGTCTTCAACAGACAAAACAGACACTTCCACCCTTACATTAAACAATAAAGTGATCTAATTTGTATTTAACAAATAAAGAGATTCCTATTTGTAGATAGAACTCAAAGCAAATCTATTTCTGTCCAATTCCTAATGTATTGTTTTGTGTATCATCAACAATTTTCAACCATTATGGTGCAATAGCTTTTCAGTCAAAACCATATTTGTTTACATCTTAAAAAGGCAATGCACTCGTAACCTTTTCAATTTTTGCAATTTTTGACAGTTATTGCAATTGTTTGCATCCTCACAGCTGTAACGTTTCACACACAGAACTGTTTGAGTACGTTTTGCCTCTTGACCATTCCTTGTAGTTTGCAAATAATCCCACCCAATTCAAGATCAAAGGTGACATCAAAGGTGACAAACATCTGGTGAGAGCCAGAAGGGCGTTAACTCATACCATTTAAAGATAAAGTCGAGTTCTGGTCACATTATGTTTACACTGGGAATGAATCGAACTGCTGGAAACGATAGGGAAAGATTGATTATGTAGTACAAAAGAATTAGAATCATCAAAATGATATGAAGTCGACTCAAACTTGCTGGAGATTGCATGCATTACACCTAGAAATGTGTCCAAACAAAATGAGCTACATCTTGTCTTATTTCAAATATATCTTAATTACCATCTTGTACTTGTCATACCTGTTCATTTGGCTCACTATATTTACTGTATTTATAACTGTATTGTATAATTTGTAAACATTAACAGTTCTGATCCTTGGACCTTTGAATCATGTTTTTTTATGTCTTTTTAAACCAAAATATTTAGAAATTTAAAAAAAGAAGTAAAAACTAAAAAAAGAGCAATCCTTTTTTAGGGGTTTAGTCTCCTACGATATTCTTCCAAACTGACAAAAGAATAAGAAGGCTCACAGATTATTTTCCACTTTTCCCAGAACTATCCTTCTCTTTAACACAGACTTTAACACCGATCTGGCTCTTGGCAAACAACATCACAGGAATGCACAGTCACAATCTTTACAGTTAGCACTCACAGGACATAAACTCAAGCTATTTGCTATCAAGGGTAACATCAAACAATTCCTCTCCTGCATGTGCACAGAAGATATTTACAAGCTGTTGAAATTGATTATCAAGTATAAGGTATGAGAAAGCAAAGTAAACTGGATGTGTCATCATGCCCTGGTGTTCCTAGAAATACAAATATAACCTATCAATCAATCATATTGCCAATCTGGGTGTGTCATGCTTTGGTTCATAGAATGGGCTTTACCTAACCTCTTCTGTTAATAACATAGTTGTCAAGCGCATTTAAACCTGAATATGGAAAATCTTTTATATAGATACATGATTTGCATTATTATTAGTAGTAGTATTATTACCATTATCAATAATTCTATTATCATTATCATCAGTACGATTATTATTATTATTGTTACTATTATCATTATTATTATCATTATTATTATCATGATTATTATTATTATTACCATTATCATTATTATTATCTTTTGAATCCTATTGAGAATGTTGAGTCACTTTCCTGATGAAAGATACACTTGTAAATCTTATTCTTCATTGTTTATTCCAGAAGATTTTCTGAGAAGATATTTCAAGTCATTTCAAGTTTACCTAGCCTATATCTTCCATTTTGTCATAGGGGTTGGGGGTGCAAAAAGAATTGCAAAACTCAAAATTTCTTCCATGGAAATGTCTAGAATATGATTTTCAGTCTAGTTGCATAACTTGGTAAGATGACGCTCTACGTCACATGATGGTCTACATCACATGATGCTCTACATCACATGACGCTCTACATTACATGACTGACTATGCTGTCTTCAGGAGATGTGAACTTATTTTCAATAGTGACATGTGATGAAACATTGTTTTGCCAAGCTTTTTTTATTTTATTTGTGATCTCATCTTTTTTTTTTTCTTTATCTGATGATCTTTTTTTTTTCGGTGGCTCTGATGTAAAAAAGGAGATACAGAAAAGTAAGATCTATCTGAATCAATTCCATTGATCTACTGAAAAAAGCTCCTGTCTAGATGATGTAAGACACTAATTTACTATTTGGGAATATGATGTCACTCTTTATTTGCTCAGTAATTCAGTTTCTTCATCTCTCTCTTGCTCTCTCTCTCTCTCTCTCTCTCTCTATTTATCACCTTTTTTAACTCGATCTCTCTCTCTTCCCATCTCTATTTGTATCCCCCTTTTTTAATCTCTCTCTCTCTCTCTCTCTCTTCTCTTTTTTCTAAAACCATTACCCGTTCCAAATGCCAAAGCATCATTGAAAGAAAAACCAACATGTATCAGAAACCTCTAAATGGTGGCCAACGGAAGTGTTACATAACAACGCACCATTATGCATCTTGGAGATGGGAAACGTCCTCCACCTTCAGCAGTCGGCTGAGGAATTGTTTTAAATTCCTAGAAACAGACCCTGTCGTACATTAGTTCCCATTTGGTTAATTAATTATACATGTGCAACGTACAGAGAATCAATGAAGATCCCGTTAGCAAAGCCAATATGCAAGGGAGGGCATGTTTGCAACATGGAAGGGTCATTAAAGGCATGTTGTTGCAAGAGGCAGATTGTTAAGAATACGGTTATAAGTCAGATGGAATAAATATAAGGTTTACAGATGTGAAAGCATACTTTCTATAACATAGTGCATCATTCATAGAGGCGGGCTGTTGCGGTTTTTGATATAACAGTTTTTTAACATTATATTAAGATTACAGAATTTACTCTGATATTAAAACGTAATGTAATGATTATAGCTGTAGAAGCTGTCATTGCTAGTGGCTGGGTGTTTGGAACTTAGGTTTCACTCTTTTAAGGCGAGCATAAATGCGCAGCAAATTGATAAAACATGTATGTTTTTGCTAGAGGCGAGTTGGTCAGGATTCATCAGTTAAAGGCATAACATGATGATTGCAATTACAGTCATGAGTCAAATAACACAAAATATGACTGCAGTTTGGAAAGCATACTGAAGACAAAGGTAATGGTATTAAGGATGAAAATGATAAATGGAAATGCTTAAGATGAGACTGCAATATCAAAAAGTTCATGAATATGCAATAATGATAAACTGTGATGAAGGAATTTATGAATGACAGATGTCCTGAAGATGTCCTGATAAAGGCAAAGATAATGATTATAATCAAATACTTTACTAATGACTGACGTACAATGAGGCTAATTGAGATACGGTTAAACTGTCAATGATCACCACAATATAAACAGCATCTTACTATAGAGACACAGCATCCATCCTAGAGGGTTACTTTTTAATTACAATGAACATTGGTTCCAGGGGTCCATGCTTTACATTCATACATCCCGCCCCAGATTTTTATCATGACGATTCATCAGATACGCTTTGTTTTGCAGGACACTTTCAGAAATCATTTGGGCAACATACATGTAGGAAAATATATAACCACTGACAACAAAAGAGACAATAAAAGGTATTTTGGAAGAATAGATAAAACCATGAAAAGATGAATATATATAATGGAACTGCAAAAGTGTGTTCTAATTTTGATGATCCCCCCTTTTGTTTTCTTCTTCTAAAAGGACTCCCAAAATGCAAAGTTTTAAATAAAGTTTTAAGTTTTCCCAAGGAGCTACAGGACATTTGTTTTTCTTCTTTAAAATACAAACTTTGTCTCCATCATCTAATTTCTCACAATCTTCCATCAGACTAATCAATATGTCAGGCATGTCATTGGTTAATGATTGCACATAGGTGGCTGCTTATACACATAATTAAAACATTTGAATGAGTGGAAAACATTCTCAGTTGAAGAGCCTGAAATTTCTCCAAAGCTGGAAGTGCTACAAAATTCATTTTACTTCATAGAGAATCACCACATTTTGTTTGCAGTGTTCAGCAACACACCAGTACCTAACACCTAGCTCAGAAATTTAATCTGGATTACAAAAGGTAATTCACAAGTAACAACAGCCTACTAATATTCAATGCAGCTAGTCAAGTAAGCATTTTCCATACTACTTCAAAACTAATTGCATCTTCTGAACAAAGCAATTCAATTATCACTTTCTTTGATTTCCTTTAAACAATGCTTCTTTTTCTAATTACCAGAGTTGGCCCCTATCTTTATGTAAACTTTGTGTCCATCTTTAAATTGTTGCATGTTTTTCATTTCCTCTTATGACGTCAAAACCATTTGCTTTTAAATCCATTTTGCTGGGTACAGCTAGTGGCTCAGCCATGAGAGGCTATAGAAGAGTCCTTCATTGGCTGAGTGACGTCAGACTAGTCTCAGTTACCAGACTTTTTCACCTTCAATACGTTAGGGACTAAGCTTGTTATCAAGGAAGCTCACAGTGTTTGTCCAATTAAACATTTTTTCCTTCATTGAATATAGAAGATTGCACTCAAGAAGATCTTTTGACGTAGTTGGGAGAAGCTGTTTTTACAAAACTGCAAAGTATCCTGTTTTGATAACAAATGTACAACAACCAAATTGTTTTGTAGAAATTTGCTTTAAGTGCTTGCATGCCTGCACACAAACAACATTTTAATAACAATTGATCTATTTTTAATTCTTTGTTTTGAAGCATCAGGATTGGTAACAACAAACTGAGGATATTTTTATTTCATTGTTACAAAGTAAGCTCATGTCAAAATAAAAAGAGTTTTTTTACATCATCACAATTTAACATAGTCCATTTTGCATCCCACTGTGCAGCCAACACATTGAATATCACAGTTTTCACAATGTGTTTTACTTTTACACACTGTGGATAAACAATTTTAATGTAGTGCTTTCATGTTTTTTACAACAATGAAGCATGTAAAATCTGTAATTTCACTTCATGGTAAAACCACAGTGCATACATTTAGAACATTTTTGTTTCCACATTGTGTAATACTACATCACACATTGAAAACATGGTAAAAGCAGAGTGATATCCAACAGTGTTAATACCATGAAGCATTTCAGGCTATTCCTTGGTCAGCCTCTCATTCTCTTGTTTACAACAGTGTGAAACAATATGTCACACAGTTTATAAACAGTATGGCCTTGGAGTGATTTTTAACTGTCATCAGTAGAACATGTTTCAAGGGCAACATGTGGTATCAGTAACATAGTGGTGCATCTACTGTGAATACAGTTGTCAATTCTATGACAATGTTTGAATTCTATTCTGTGGTCAGACTGTGGTTCCTATTGAGTCATTATATTGCTATGATCGGAGTGTACCACACTGTCTCATAGAGTAAAAAACAGTCTGAAGGCAATGTTTTCATAACGTCAAATATATGGATAATCTGTGGCCTCACTGAAGTTCTTGCAATATTATTCTATCCATACTCACAGTGCACCACAGTGTAAAACAATTTGAACCCAGTTTGACTGTTAATTAAGCTGTACAATGTTAATTTTGTTAAGTTGATGAAATGACACATTCAAAATTGTACATTTAGGAGTTAAAGTATCTAAAGAAAATATGAAATTAATGTTTTAGTTTGGTATGCACACAACACACAGGCCCACACCCACACAAATTGATCAATCTTGTGCAGGTGTCCTTAATCTGCCATGCCAGCTTTCGCCAAATCCTTCATTAAGATGGAATAAATTGACATGATGTATCATATGTCTCAGCGTTAATTTGTATAAATTTTGCAATATTGCATTGTCTACATTTAACCTTCATCCATTTCAGACAGCCTTTATATAATTACATTAACATTTGTTGATTTGAAGTGCCAAATAAAAGGTTTTTCCAACTAATTCTACGTTAACATTATGTTCTGGGCTGCCATGGCAGCTCTGTTTGCCCAAAATGTAGGTTGCCATTTTCCCCCTCTGTATTCAAGTTTTGTTAGGTTTTGCCAAGTTTTCTCACGGTTCTCACGGGATCAGTGAGAAAACTTGGCAAAACCTAACAAAACTGAAAAGGCGCTGCTGTCGCGGAGGCTCCAAGGCCCACTATGGGTCAGCCCACGGTCTATCATGGATGCCAGTACGTTCCCTCCAGGCCCATCATGTTCAGATGGGGTCCCTCACATTCTGATCAAGGTCTAACATGTTTATCACGCTCTGTCAGGGGCTTCTACGCATGAAACATGGATGTCGGGCAGCTTTGGAGCATGTTTGCACCCAAGGTATAAAAAGAAGGCCTCCCAAGCAATAGCAATCATTGTAACATGAGACCGCAAGCGTCTTGTCAGATCGTAGGAGAACGCAACGCGCATAGAGCGCCGGGCCTGTAAAAAGTCCCACTATGGACCGCCTCGGCTTATTACATACTGTCACGTTTTGTTCCGTTTGCCCTGTTTTACTACTGCCTATTAGGTTTCCCATCCGCACCGTGACTGCCGTGGCAAGTTTTTTTGACAGTTTTTAAACTGGCCCGGCATCCACAGCTTGTAACGTTTGCCATGCCGTCCCTCCGTGTTGTCTCACGTCCATTACGTTTAGTCCACGGTGGCCTGAAACGTGATTGCCATGGCCGTCGGGAACAAAGTGTAAACGTAGCATTAGGGGTATTTTCACAGGTTTACATAGCAGGATTAATGCAGCAATTATATTGTCAAGAAAAAACAAAGAAACCTTTAGCTGTGCCCTTTAGAATATATTTTGTCGCATATCAATTCACTGGATATTACATTTTGTATACATGTCTCTTTTCTTTTCCAGGATAAAATCACACGAAAATTGTATTTTTCTGTGCTTCAAGAGATGTTAGTCACACACACACAAACACTTCAAATGATCTTTAAAATAATTTCTAAAATCTTTCAACAATTGACATTTCAAAATGTTGGTTTTGATGAGCCAAAAGGCATACAAATAGGAATGATATTGTATGCCTATATAATTTGTAATTCAATTTTGGTTACTATACACATCTACACAAAAGGGTACTGGGTCATTCAACATATGATTTTGATTATAATGAAATATATATAAAGGAAAGGGGGAACAATATACATGAAAAAAATATTAGTCACTGCATAACTTTGGAAACAGGGTAACTATTCTAAATCTGCAAACATTACATGGTTTGTTAATATATATCACCCAGTTAGGATTTCTAAAACTAATATTTAAAATTTCCAGTCAATTATCTCTTTTCAAACTGTACCTCAGATCTTCCTGCTGATTTATCGGGTGACGGCTATGAAAGCATCAGATGAAAATAAAAGAAAGAGAGAGATACTCATATAGTTCCTCAATATATATATTGTAGAGGTATTCAATTAAAACACACAAATCAACCTTGCCCCCTTCGATACAAAAGTCTGAGATATCTCAAACGCCGAGTCAGTCAAGAATATTTGAGAATCAAATCTAAAGGTTACATGGTTGAGACAAAAAAAATTGGCATTCAAGTATACAAAGATATTAATCACTCAGGCATAATTCTCTCAGACTAAATAAAGCTTAGTTATTTAATAAATAATGAGCATTTGGATCAACTAAATTGTATGTTGTAAATACGTATATACACTAGTGCCTATGGTATGTGTGTAATAGACACATATGTATAATGTAGATACAGAATGGGTTACAGTGTTGGAAAACATGCTTCAGACTTGAGAATGCACCATTCTGACATTTTAAAATACATTATCCAAAAAACTTCAGAGGCTGAGTAATATTTCATTATAAAAACATCATTATCACTATAAAATAATATATAAATGGCATAAAATAAGCAGGTCTTGAAGAATCATAGAAAGTATCTAAAACTGCTTGACATATTGATAACATGTATTACAATTTGATTTGATATGTTTAAATACATGCAATATAATTCAAAGAGTTTTGAGTTACGAAAATACAACCTATAGGGTCAGAAAATAAAATCTTTAATAATCATATAATCAAAGTAAATGAGATACAATTAAATTTTCTTTGATAAATGAAAATATCACAATGGCTGTATGTACTCAGTGATTCAAGTGAGTGAGGTTGTTTCATGCACTCACTATGGTCATATTTGATATGATGTGAAAATGAACAAACGTATTGCTGTTAGGTTTTTAAAGCAGAGCGTGAAGGTATACACAAATCAATAAAATAAATGCAAAGGTCAATATACCAATGTAGATACATATGAAACAAATGGATACTCCCATAATTATATAAACCACAAAAGCAATTATTTTATCATGAATTTGAAATGAAAGAAAAACTCAATGAAAATTTGATTCAGTGCAATGCATGTAAAACTACATGAAGCTGCTTTGTCCAGCCAAGTGTACAAAATTTCATGCATTCTCCCAATAATAGAAACAGAAGTTAAAGAAATTCATTTTCACCCTATATAGGAATAGAGCAAAATAAAGCTCTATGTTTGTGTCAGATCCTTATTTTTTATACTAATTTCTTTATTGATATTCACTTTTAATGCTGTAATATCATCTTTTATTAATGAGCTTATCGATCGTTCTTACGAATCCAACTTGTCTACTGAAAATGGAGGGGGTGGGGTTGAGAGACCTACCTTATTGGATCTTAACGTGACACGCCCACCGCACCTGGCACATGACTTAAGATTGCAGTAGTTGCAGGAGTGGCCCACCCCATCAGCAAACTTAGTTTTGTGACAGATTTGGCAGACTGCGCCATTCTGTTGGACATTCTTGACCTTGTTCTCCTCGCTGATGACCTTGACAGTGTTTTCCGCCTTGGAGATGTCATCCTGCAACGATCTGCAAAAAAAGAGTGAACCACGGAATAAAAAATTATATTTTGCACTGGAATTCACGGAGATGGAGTTTTTCAAGAATTGATGCTTTTTATTACTTTTCAATAATACTACTGTGGTCTCGTTAGTATTAGAATATTGCTATTCCAATCCAATCCAATCCAGGTATTTATAAAGCACCAATATCTACTTGCCTAATCAAAGGCGCTAATGAGACAATGGAATTTAAAATGGACTTTCAAGAGATGGTGTTTTGTACCAAAAGATATATACTAAAAACTTACTAATTCTTTTTACTAGCTGTAGGTGATTTATTGTAGCTGCATGCACCTCTAACTTGTTGATTAAGTGGATCTGCTCTTTTGTTTCATACTGTGTGACACAATGTGGTACACTTTAGCCACAGTCATAATCACAGTGTGGCAAAATTACTACAGATGCAGGAAAAGGATTTTATCATTTTTACAATGTAGATATTATGAATATACTATTTTCATACTGTATCCATACATATGACCATACTGTGAACACATTGCTAAATAACAAAATTGAATATTTTGAACAATTTATACTTTAATTGTAAATGTATCACAATACTTATACATTGTGGATTGATAAGAATATCCTCTTGAATCAGACAGACAGTACATGTATAAAAGGAAAAAGGCATGTGTGTTCACAATATTGGAACTAAATTTGTGAATGTTTTAACTTGATAATATTCAAGCAAATTATCAAAACGAGCATGTTTGCCAACAAATTGTGAGAAAAAAATAGGATTAGCTATAAGGTCTGCTGTGCCAGACTTTCCTTAGATGTCTGCCACATTGGGTATCTGACTGTACAAACGTCTGATTTGATGCCATTACTATACTCCCAATAAATGCATTACCCTAATGATATGCCATCTAAGCATTATCATTAAATTTCAAAATGCCGAGTGTGTGTGAGAGAGAGAGAGAGAGAGAGAGCTAGATTAAGTGAGAAAGGAGCATAGGAGAGAGAAAGGGATGGAGAGAGGAGAAGGAGTGGGATGAAAAAGAGAAAAGGCAAAATTGAGAGACGATTCTATAATTCATCATCCACTTGATTATGTCATTTAATTAATTACCATAGCAACTGTGTAAACAACAATTTCATGTGTATAACATACAGGATGTGTAAGGATGAGAGGCATGTACAGTGCAATACAAACTAGACCTTGGACTTTGGCTATCTATCATACTTATATCGGATGTACCTGCATGCTTAATAATCGTTGCTGGTTTTGCAAACTGGCATACGTGTAATATTAATGCATGGGTGTATGTATATGTCAGTTAATAAAACCAGAAATATAATGACAGTGATTAAAATACACACTTTGCAGCTTCATGGAAGGGTGTTCATACTTTCTGCCCCCTCACAAATGTAGTAGAAAATAATGATAGCCTATATAATGCACCATAGCAAATTTAAACTACGCCAAATATATTACATATGAACAAGATCATACTATCCATAAATTGGAATTTTCATCAAATTCTTTGTTATTGATAGTTCTATCGCTACCTACCTTGTATGAAAACTTAGTTACACAGTGGATTTTGTGATATAACAATGGAATTCTGACTAGTTTGTATCATAATAAACTGTCTCCACTTTCACCATACCTAATTTTGCTCTCAGTGAATGCATATCTCTATAACAATTTCTTTACTAGTTTAACATAACATCGCCTGGCTGGCAGAAGGGCGTTAGCTCAAATTTTAGGTAAAAAATGAAGCGCTAAGCAGAAGGGCATCAGCACTAAGTCGCCTCAAACTTTTATAAAACTGACTTATTTCCGAAAATTTGAGGCTGTGTTCTACTATAACATTTCTATTAGTCTTTTAAGTTTTAAACCATTTTTCGGGAAGAAAAGCAGTTTAATTACAAAACAAATCTTTAAATGCAAATAATTTGAAAAGTAGTGTTTTCGAGTCGCTCGTGCGCTTACGCCGTTCTACCAATCAGTAAATGCTTACAATATCAAATTTAAATAATAGATTATTTCACGTTGGCATGAAATTATCTACACAATGCATTCTTATATCAATGAAGAAGACACTGAATATTGAATGTATCTTCTTTACATGGAGGTAATTAATTCCTTATATGACCTTCACACAAAAACATCCATTGGTATAGGGCATTAATTTTCATCTAGACAAACAACTATAAGCCTTGTTCTTTCACCATCTCCGACACCAATCCCTCCCTTTCTTCTCCTCCTTAATAGGGCTCCTGCCTTTGCGTGGTATGTCTATTCAACGGCCAATGCATAATTAATGAGACGATGCGCTTTGCTGCAGTGTTGTCCCGTAGCGGTAGCGTACGTAGCTTCAGTAAGTACATTGACAAAGGGGGTGATCCATTTTGTTTGACCTAGTGCTAAAAGTTGGGATCTATAAATCTATTTTGTTGAGAAAGGTACCTCAAAAACATGTGCTCTACCGAGGAATATATACCACCTCTTTGCTTAGAGCTTGGTTATTTTTATACACTTGGTCTGTACTGAGAGCTAGAAGGGCATTATTAACTTATATACTTTTACACATACTAGTTGCCCTTCCTTCTGGCTTTAACCAAAAAACTCTCACTTGTCACCATCTCAAACATATGTATAAATCGCAATGAGTATTCTCACAAATCCCAAAGTGTATATTTTCAGGGTGCTATACATAAACAAATGTCCAATGAACTGAGACGAGGAGGAAGACATTAATCAAGTAATCTCCTTAACTGGTAGACTCTCACTAAGTAGCCAATATAGTGTCTGAATTCTCAGTTCAAAATTTAGTTTGCACAAAAAAGTTAGTTTGAGATACAATTAGGTACCAGTATATTGGGAACTATACTATCTTTAAAATAATAATAATAATAATAATAATACACCACACTTATGGTTTTTATAACACATATCACCAATATGTCTCTAGGTGCTGTACTAGAAAGAGGATTAAAAAATAAAAAATGAGAAGAGCGAGATATGCTCAGCATATTTCTTTTAGCCATCAGTTAACATTGGAATTTGTTTCTAAGTAGAATAACATCTTAGACTAAAATGAAATACAGTACTGTACATTATAATATTTAATCCCTATCCCCCCTTTACATATATCACCCTTACTTCAACATTATCTCCACTACTCCCTTTCTCCGTTGTTCCTCCCCTTTCCACTTCTAGCCCTCTCTCTATCTACTGTATGTATACGACCCCCACTGAGGTACATTCCTGTTCATGCCCCCCACTTACAAAATAAATCAATACCAAACAATCAATAGAGGACATGTTGAAGTAGTGTTTAAATGAAAGCCTGGGATACAGATAATCTAAAATAAAGAATGGATCTTATGAATTATTCAAGCTTTTCCGCAAGAGGTTCAACTTAATGTTCTATAATGATACATTAAGGATCATCCTGTCCTGAAAGACTTAGCAATGAACTTATGCTTAAGGTGGATTCTTCAAGCGAGAAGACCGTTCTAAAACATATATAAGTGGGTCCAGTTTTAATTCAAATAACATTTTACTTTCTAATTGATGTGACAATTCATGCTTCATTCTTCAGAATGTTGAGACATCTCCTATCTGTAAAGCGAAATGTTATCTCAATTTGCTGTCCATGCACATACGTGTGAAACATCACAATGAGTGATGCAGCTTGCTTAAGACCACTTACTGTAAGGTCAGCAAAATGCATGATTAGAATTAAACCTGATCAAATTAAGTGAAGTTGTCAAAGTTTTACTGCAACATTTCTCATATTTTTTTTTTCAAGGACAACAATTTAATTGTATTTATATAGCCTTTTTTCATACTGGTTATTGATCAATAAATGTCGCAGTAATTACCACCTCCCCCCCCCCTCCCCTTTGACCCTGGCCCTTATTAGATTTGTAACAAGCGTCAATGGCGCACCACAAGGCGCACCATCTCCTCTTCTGAGGAGAGCATGACCTAGGCCTACACAGTGTGCTCATACAGGGTTTTTTAATTCCCACAAGTTACATTATCCCCTGGGTGAAGAGCACCAAAACTATATTACTACCCCCCAAAAAAGATATTAGTGCTGTACTGGTAGGTATCGAAATTGGGCAAACTGATCTATAGCTTATATGGTATCCCTAAATCAAAATGTAGATCTCTAAAGAAAATTTAAAATACTTGAATCAATATGCAGAATTTAAAGCCACTAAACAATTCATTATCACATCTTACAGAGGAGTAACTAGTTACAAGACAACTATTGTAAGTTGCATACTACAAAGGTAGAATGTATGCTGTATCTGCATAAAACCTTGGATCTCTATCTAGAAAGTCTACGATAATACCAAAGAGCTACTGTGCACGTAATTGAGAGTATTGCTGAACCATGACCAACATGAAACGAAAGTGGGATATGTTGAGCTTGGAAATGGAGGCAATATTGGTTGATATTTGATGGAATGTTTGGGTAGCATGCGTAAGAGGGGTGGGCAGTGTTCCGAATGAATGCATCATTTTGATCAAGGCCGGTAGGCAAAACAGCATGACCAGTGACGCCAATGCACCTCATTGAGGAGAGAGAAGGATAGAGAGGGGGATGGGGAGAGGGAGAAAGTTAGAAATGAGACAATAGAGAGAGAAGGAAATTATAAGAGAAGAGGAAGAGACAGAAAGAGAAACAGAAGCATAGAAGATAGAGAGAGAGGAAGGGATAAAGAGCCTGGGGAGATACACAGAGAGGAGGATGTCGCATCATGAATTACCCCCTCCTCCCTTTCAATGGACACACCCTCTTTAATTATCCTTCATACCAATTGACATTCTGTAAAGCACAGCTATACAGATAAACTTTTAAAGTATAAACATTTCAATGAATGATGTGAAGAACATATGGAGGTAGAGTTAACAAGATGCTATATCTCATCCCTTTTTATTCATATGATATCATTACAATCACCACCACCACCATCACCATCACCACCATTACCACACCCCAACTTCCTTTCACACTTGCCTATTACACTGGAAGTGTTAGGTTGGTCAGAGTCAATGTAACTTGCAGATAAGAGAAAGGATGGGTAACCAAAACCAGAAGTGTGATAATGTACTTTCACAAACATGGGCAAGACCCAACAAAACCTCACACATCTTCCACCCTACCCCCTCCCGCCCCCCCCCCAATCCATAGGCATGATCAAACAAAACTTCACTCATTTTATACCCCACCCCTCTCATAGGCATTCCCCTCTCCCTCTTGTGCTTGATGATCATTTTAAGATAATAATGCTCCTAATACAGAGGTGATATAATCAAGAGATGGATGGACAGAGATATATTTAAAGATAAAGGAAGATACAGATAAAGAGAGAGAAACACACACAAACACAAACAGACACACAGACAGACAGATAGACTGACAGACAGGGTTAGAAGACAAGAGATCCATAAATTGAAGGTATAGAATGCTCATGTACATCTAGCTAGCAACTAAATGACATCTCAAGATTATTTTAAACAATGACCTAATGATGTATTTGTACTAGAGGAAAATACAAATATAATTTGTTTCTCAAAGAGAACGCATCACCCACACAATCGATTCGTGTAGATGTAATTTCATACTTAAGCCACATCAAACTTTATATGACACTATTACACAAACCTTCATATTCCACCTTGAGAAGAAAAAAAATAAGGATTCTTTAATGCGTAGGCTGAAAATTACCTTTTTTTAAAGTAGGCCACATTACTTTTATTCTCCTATGATTTGGAACGAGGATAAAAATCCCACTATAACTAACCTAATTGTCTGATCAAAATCATGTGGGAAATTGGAGATGCCACATCGAAATGTCAAGATCACATCAAAAGAATCTCCTATGAATAATCATCATCCTTTTGAAATCTCAGTTTACAATTCACATACCGGTGTTCAATTCTGGTCTGTACAATTTTCTTTTCTCTTTTTACCCAGTTCTAGATGAATAAAAAACTTTTGAAACCCTGGATCCTGGAGATCTTGAAGACAATCAGTAAATGCAGCATCAACAGAAACCCAGGGTTTGGTTTGTTGAAAATAATATTTCTTCCCTCTCATCTCCACCCACATATAGTGAATCTACATGTCTAGGCATCTTAAAGCCACCAGTAATCTTTAATTCTATGGATGGAACTGTCTTTCAAAAAAAAACAAAACAATCTTACAATTCTTGAAAAGAGCAGCCTTACAAAGGTAAATACCCCGGTTAAAATTATTATGAACTGTAAACAACATACCAGATGAGTTTACCATCAAGATGTCAACAAACCAACAACACATTGGTAAAAATTAAATTTACTGAATTATTTCACACATGTGCTCTTATGAATCACCTGTTCTAGTTGTTGTCATGTAGGTTTAAAGCTAATTCTAGTTTGCAGTAGGGCAGGTCCAAGCTATTGTCCCCTCTGGGGGTCAAATTTCATCTTTATATATATTTAACAAACTATACATCATTTTAAAGCTGAAACTATGAATTTTATGAATCTGATAAA
>BEXV01000131.1:190690-242438 GCA_003118195.1 Hemicentrotus pulcherrimus
ATATGACTCACTTCCTTTAAGCATAATAAGTATCTACTGCCTCAATCATACCCCAAAAAAGGGCTTCACTGTTTTGTAAGTAACATCCCTTTCCTATTTCACAGTCACAGGCTAGAAAATGGTACATCACATCCCCTGGATAGGACGTAAAAAAGAACTCCCACGTGTAGAACCGTCAATTCCTATGCACCATACCCACTCACTGCACTCCTCATAGAGGGTAGGGGGAAACCCCTAGTGCGGCACACCTGCACATCCTGATCGGTACATCGGAAGGAGAAACCCCCCTGGCCAACGTGATGTAGTTTACATTTCCCATCTCTGGCACAGGTGATACCCAATGATTTATACACCAATGTTGTTTTTATTGAATTAAGTTTTCATGGCATTTTCAATTAAATTTGTGTATTCATGCAAATCAGCTAAATGTGTTTCATATATAGTTTTGTTTGAGATGACATTGTTTTCATATCACTTATTGGTCATGCACTCCTCTAGAGGAGAATCCTGTTATAGTGATATTTCAGAGTTTAAAAAAACATAAGGTTTCTTAAATATTTAAAGGCTAGTTCAAGTAATTTTGTCCCATATTTGAAGCAACAAAATCTAAGATTTCGGTATATATGATAACTGTATCTACCTGATAGCCCAAATAGAGTTTCAATCAGACAAACCTTCACAGAAAAAGATATTCTAATGTGAAATCATGTTTACATTTTATAATACAATATAATAATATTTGGTAAGATATGGGGCATACCTTGGCCCTGTCCTTAAATGAATACATGTTTGAATATTGCAAGATGTGATGGATAAAATTATCTTTGATACCTGTATATGTGATTATTCATTGTTCCTGTCATGCAATTTTTTTAATGTGAATATCCATACAAAAATCATAAAGAAACAGACACAAGAATTGAGTCCTGAAATAGTTAGCGTTTCAAAGTATACACAAAAAGAAAATGTAAGGATAACAAATCGTCCTTGTTTTCACGAAGTGACGGTAGTGAGGAAAATCGTAACGCAAAGTGAATGCAATTTTTTTTCACTACCGTCACTTCGTGAAAACAGCGACGAAATGATGATCAATTTGATTCATCAAAATCTTGTTCAGTTCCAAATAAAATACAAGTTAAAGGCACCTCAAATGGAGTATTCAAATATAATTTCTGCATCCTGGATACAAGACTGTGATATCAATGCGACTGCCATTGTAATTATCATTTTGACAGTGGTTGTCTATTATCTTTCATCATCTGCATATATTTGCATTTCAGTGATAACTTATCTGTGGTTGCGTCTTGCTTCCACCTCGATAGAGAATGAACAACTTTGCGATTTCCCAGACAAATATTTCTTTTACCAGGTAGGTTATTGCACTTTAGATAGAGTACACCTGTGAATAGAAATCTTCCCCTTGCCTCCTGGAACTTGTGGTCGCTGTATTAAGCCTATGTGAATGGAAGAATTCAGTTGTCAATGGCTTAATTAGCACGTAATCTTAAATAAGCTTGATATTTCAAAGGTTACATAGGATTGTAAACCAGGGTATATATAGAAATGATAAGGATTTGAACATTTTTCAAAGATTAGTGTAAAGCTTTTAAAAATAGATCCGGAAGCAAAAAAATTAGAAATCTAAATATAGCAATAAGAGTTTCCTGACTGTTTTTATAAGGATGGTATTGAATGAATAAATAAACTATGAAATATGTACAAAATCCCATTTAAAAATGAGATACACGCTAATCTCAATGGGATTATGAGGCCGATAGATGTTGAAGATAATATAGCAATCGATTGAATACAGTTTACTCAGTAAAAGGTATCACAGATCATTCTTCATTTAATCAAAAGTTTCAGTGTTTATCCATCAAATTTGGAGAGAACAGCTACGAGTCTATGCATTTATGTGCAGTATCATTCTGAACTAAATATTAAGTGAATGCAACCATTCAACTGCAAGTACAGCAAGTCATTCCCATCTCTTTAATACATTTCTAATTTGTTACATCTACTTATTGGATGATTAAAAGCAACCATTAATTGTAGCATACTGGTCATCTAATTGGATCTTAATCCAATGCAAATGCAATCCAATTTGCTCGATGCTGATAAGTGGGAGGAAAAAAGATGTGTTTGTTCACGTGAAAGAGTGGAAGAAAGAGAACCGATAGACAGATAGAGAGATAGGCGGAGAGAGATGGAGAGGAGAGAAGGGGAGAAGAGGAGACAGCAGCACATATATATATTGCAATTCTAGAGAGATAGAAGAATATGTGGAGAAGGAATGAGAAATAAAGAGAGAGAGAAAGATCAAAAGAGGGAGAATGATGAAGAGAGGGAGAGAGATGATGAGAAGGAGAAAGATGGAGAGAGTGAGAAAGATGAAGAGAGTGAAAAAGAAAGAAAATTAGTAAAATATAGTAGAAAATAGGGATAGAAAAAGAGATTGAAAATAGGGATAGAAAAAGAGATTGAAAAAAGGGATAGAAAAGAGATGAAAAAAGAAAAATGATTCAGTATTGAAATATAGAAAAAGACTATTATATAAGAAAATGATAATAGAAGGACAAACGACATTAGTCAAGAAATGAATGCAGGAAAGAGAACAAAAGAAAGGTATAGAGACAGAGAAAGAGAGAGAGAGAGAGAAAGAAAAAGTGTGTGGGAGAGAAAGCTTAGAGTAGTAATTGTAATAGTATAAACAAGAGAAAATTGATTAACAAATAAGATTGCTAGCTCCTTGCTCTCTCTCTCCTTCTGCCTTAGTTGTTCACAAATATTGAAATAGTTATTACTCACTTTGTCGTGAAAGATTATTTATGTTTACAATATGGGCGGGAAATTCCAAGAAATTGATCATTGATTGCGAGTATCTGATAATAACTTGCATAAATATGTAACACAGTTATATTTGAGAGAACAGAACACATAAATATAAGAAACACTGTTATTTTCCACCATCGTTGATCAAATATTCAACATTTGAATCAATTCATCTCCCTTTTAATATGACTGAAAATCAAGAACAGAAGTGGATACAAAAGTATAATTCATTTCTAACAACAATCTCCTTTTTGAGAAAGTTGTAAGCAGGAATACTCTGACATACTACAAACAAAATTAAGTTATGAATAAAAATAATTTATGCCGATTATAGTTTGGTAATCATCAGAAATCTAATGATATGGTTGTTCTGTCAATTATGTAATCAAGTTTAGAATTTAAAAAAAAAAAAATCAGATAAGGAAAATATTGTATACATTGCAATATTTAGAGTGATGGGATTTTAACTGAGAGAATGAAAAGTGATTTGTGAAAATACAAAATTTATATTGGTAACTATATTCATGGAGTGTTAATATTCAAACAATTTTAATTGAAATTACTTACATTTCATATAACAGTAGTCTAATCAATCATGTATTTCCAATTCATAATTTGTGATTAAATAAAACAAATTACATCATAAATATTACACGTATGTAGTTTGGATTTCCACTAGAGGCATCCTACTGACAATGACACACGGAAACAATTCCAGATAGACCAAGCCTTTTGTGAAGCTCAACTAACAAGCAATGATACATTTGCCACTTTTCACTAAAGTGATCTGCCACTAGAAGTTTACAATTCTCCACAAGCATAATTTATCTGCTAAAGTGAATTGTTCATCCAACATAAATGCACTTATGAACGAGCTCAGATGTAATATGATCTAAGCATGTATGTAATGTCCACATGCTACTCATCCCCACTTAGCCCCACACACATACACACACACACACACACACTCACGCAACCCTCCCACACACATACACACACACTCACGCAACCCTCCCACACAAATACACACACACACACACACACACACTCGCCAATACACTCAATTGCAGGCCAGCGTTTATCAAAAGGCACACGCTCCACGGACCACGCTGCAAAGCGACAGCCAAGTCGATTCCCACCGAATCCCATCAACGGCAAACTACGTTATGAGTATGTCTGTTACCACGGCAACTCCACTATGTGCAGCTCTAAGAACAAGGACCTTTGGTATTTGACAAGAAAGATCTTACATCGAGCATTGCATGCGCTAGCCCATTAAGTAGTGCGAGGTATAGGGCTATAGATCTCCTAGCTGTGCTCATTCATTCTGCAGCCATGCGTGTATTACTTGCTGGCGTCTCTGCATGCATGGTGGATTTTCCATTTAAAATTTCATGCGCTTTTTTTTTTTCTCCCTCCATCAACATCGAGACTGTCCATCTAGCGGAATCTAACTCTCAGTGGATCGAGAGTTTAAATGTATACATGATTTTTGTTACTTCCCTGCAAATGCATCATTCCATTGTTATGCTAATTGTGTATTGCTGACTTCCACTTTCCACTTTACAAAAATGCATGCTTATTCAGAGTGCTTTGCTTCTTTGTTGAATTCATCAAAGTGAATGACATGAATAAGCACATTTATATTTGTCCATATTCTACTTTCTATAACTGTAAACATGTACTTGATTTTAATGGAGATACTAACATTCTTAATGATGGTAATATTTTTTTAAAGGTATTCAATATATATGAAATAACAATTTTTAAGCATTTTCAATTGAATAAATACTGATGAAAGACAAAAACATTTTTTCTTCAATTTCTCTGAGAGATATTAGTTCCTGTATAAATGCAGTTATCATATCACTTGTACAATATCACTTGGTATAACAGTAAAGATGTCTAATTGTAGACTAATGGATTAGGAAATGTAGAATTAGCAGCATACAGAAGTAGAAGTGGAGGTATAGTGATGATGGTGGTGGAAGTAGTTTTAGTAGAATAAGTAGTGGTGGTGGTGCTGGTGGTGGTGGTGGTTGTTGTAGTAGTAGTCGTCGTCGTAGTAGTAATCGTCGTCATCATCGTCATTATCACAGATGTAGTGGTAATTAATGTAAAAACAGCGATAGGTAGCCCTTTCAATAAACTTCTTGTCTTTTTCAAGGGCCCTGTCTACTGCAGATGTGAAAGTAGTAGGACAGCCAATAGTATATGTATCAACATTAGTACAAGGTAGCGTCAATAGCACTTCATTAGTGGTCATCCATTTAGTACTAGTCGTGGTACTACGTAGCAGAAGCAGTAACATTTGCAGTAGCAGCAGTCACATGTAAAGTATTGATTTTCATAGTTGTGCCAGCAGTACTAAGTCTGACATAGGGTAGCATTTGTAGTGGTAGACAGGAGCAACATGAGATGTAGTAGCAGCAGCAGAGGTGGTAATTGTGGTTATGTATGCAAGGCTTTTAGCACCCTTCTGGCTCTGAAGCATTACAAGTCAATACTGCAGGGTGGTGGAAGATGCAGAGGAGAGGAAATAGGTTTGAAATGCCATCAGAATGTGTTAAGAGTACCTTAACAATCTCCATCACAAGATCAAGTATCTCACATTGGCCTTCAGAGGACGGATGAGTCAGGCTGTATCATCCTCCAAAAACAAGTGTATTTCTTTTCTTTATCTCTCTCTCTCTCTCTTTATCTCTCTCCCCCCCCCTCTCTCTCTCTCTCCCTCTCCACCCTTCATCCCTTGTCTCCCACTCTTTCTCTATCTCTTTCTCTCTCTCTCTCTCTCTCTCTCTCTCTCTCTCTGTTTCACTTTTTTATCACTCACACTGTTTTTTCTCCCTTCTTCTCCATCTTACTTATAAAAATAGGTTTTTTTTTCTTGGTACGCACATTCTTAAAACTACCACTTAAATTATTATAATGAATGTTGAAAATAGTCTAAAGGTATAAGGAAAGCAAGGTTAAATAAATAAGAGCTGATGACTGTACAGAATTTCTTAGAATTTACTCTTCTAAATAAGATGATAACGATTCTTTGACGGTTAATCACATCATGGTACCAAAATAATTCCTTTTATTCTTACTGAAAGTGAGCAATTATGTTTCTTTTATTCACTGCTGATACTTAAAGAAATAAAATGTTAAGCAGTCTTCTCTCTACGCAAGTTGATAAACAATTCAATTACGTTTTTGACCATGCTAAAGGTCAAGAAACACCACTAAATAACACAAGAAGATCTTAACAATGCTGAAGATTGCCGTCATTTGTAAATCCAGCTCTACTTGAAATTCCAGGTAACCACGATAATGATGATAGCCAAGGTTTACAGATGGCATGTAGTGTGTGGAGAAGTGTAGAAGGTCACAGCATCGTCATTATGAAACATCCCAAAAAGTGCATACCTATCTCACCTCTGATGGGGCTTAGCGGTTCGATAACGTGTGTGACGTGGGAACAGTATGGAGGATTTAAATCCTACTCAGACATGTCATAACTTGAGAATAACCTAATATATGAACTATGAATATGACATGTGCTAATAAACTATTTAACTTTATCAATACACAAGGCTATAAATTCTGATAAAAAATTATTTAGTCAATAAAAAAAAACATTTTCTGATTATGTCAAAACTCTACTATCAACGTTGTTTTTATAAGACTTTCTTATACTTTCCCATATCAACAAAGACTGCAGATTGAACAAAACATTCTCAATTTACAGTTACATGTGCATACCTGTTTCATTTTTATTTTAAACAGACAGTTAACAATACTGATTAGAAAGGATGTCTGATCATAAGAACTCAAATATAAATTAAGAATTGAAATAAAAATCAAGTATTCAATTAATTTAGTCTAAAATTCTTCAGTTCCCTACTTTCTGTGACCTTCCAAAGCTTGCTCTTCCCAAGACGTTGAATTATTGAGAAGAGACTCATTCCCAAACCTATCTCATGTTACTGTGTCCTTTCATATGAGTCATCCACTTGTGATGGTTTTCATTATCTAAATGCGTGAGAAAGTAAAGCTTGATTTATACCCCTCACTTTCTACTTGACAATTTAGTGCAAAGTAAAAAAAATAATATTACCCTAACAGACAGAAATGTGATATATCTTTGTTCTCAAAAATATTATATTCAATTTGATTTAAAGCAACAATTAATTTCTTCTGTAAACCATATATTTAACATGTATACAGAGTTTTAAAAAAAAACCTATTATTGAAATAATTAGCATTCCAATTTTTGTTAATAATTTTCAATTTCAAGTTTACCTATGAAAAGATCACCTTGTTCTAATTCAAACTTAATGGGTATGGGAATTACTTCTTCATTAATATGGTGGATCTCTGCTTGAAATGATCTTTTGAAGCTAGACCTGCAGAATATGATAGAAATGTCTATTTCATATCTACATACAAAAACAACACAATATTCTCTTGTTCAAAGTAAATGTCATTGCCAAGATGACTTACAGTATCATGCAAATGTCAAGCCAATCAAGAACTTCAATGACAGTGGCTTTTTAATCCATTGCATTTGGTTATATTTTGTGATAACATGCATTTCCAATAGACTTAATCCTAGTCCATTTGGGATTAGTATTAGACAGGTTAATTGTATAAAGAAGTAAAGAAATTCCATTCAAAACTCTATGAAAACAAAACTTAAGAGTTAATGTTTCAATATACATGTACTATCAGTTAGGGGTGGATCCAGNGGGGGGCAGTGGGGGCACAGGAAGAGAAAGACAAGGCCATGACTAGGGGAAGGGCACATATTGTGTGTGTGCTTAAAAGGTGCAGATTGTTTTCAAAGGGGACACAGACTGTCCCCCCTTCAATCTGCAAAGAAAAGTATTAATGTCTACTAGATTAACTTTATCTACCACTATTTACTTACATGAGAGATTTTAAGTCACTTACAAAGAAGATTGGCTTATAATTTGTATGTAATAGAGAGGAAAAAAATGAATCTCATGCCCTGTAAATTAACTTAATAATGACAATGATAATGAATAGCTTCAGTTTTGACACATGAGTATATCACACAAGTATATCACACGAGCTTCAAACATCCCCTGATTTCCATCTTTTGAAATGAGCAATAATTTCTGTGCACTATACCCCTGCAAAGACCTCAAGGCCATTCAATATGATATAATTAACTCTAGCTTCAGCCCATCCAAATGACTTGGCATCCAAAACCAAACTCCCACACCAACGTTGTATATAAATCAGTCAATGTCCTTTTAAGAGGGCATAGAACATCCTATCCGACTCAGGCACTTCTTGAAACAAATAAATTCCATCGTGAAGAAATTGCGGCAAAGGGGGATTAACGATTCCATAGGGTGTCTGGAAACATTCTTTGTCACCTTTCCATGCTCTAGGCATTTTCAACCACACAAATTTTAATACCGTATCAGTCATTTTCTTTTCTAAACAAAGAAGAGCTTGTCTTTCTCAAAACGATAATTATGTTCGTAAAGCATACAGTCAGATATCCTTGAACCTAGTATTAAAAAAAGGAAAAAGAAAAAGTACTTGAATCAAAAGCATGCCTTACAAAATCTGATTTGTGATACAAATTTGTAAATTTGGAGTCACAGCATTGGCTATTTCAGACACAGATACAAGGGAGGTATCCTTGTGTGGGAAAACTACAAAATCATATATTCTGTCATAAACATGTTTTCAATATCTATTCCCGGATCATGGTACCGGTAATCTATTTTTAGAAAAAAATGTTAATTTTTCTTTACAAATGAACTATTATAAGTTTATACTCTTTCATACAAAAAGAGCCCTTAGTAATGAATGAAGATCAGATATCAATAATGAAAACATAATGTACAGTAGATTCTTCTTATTAAGATTCTACAGGATTTCATATGTAATTCATAATCATATTCACACCATGATTATAATGATTAAAGTCCTAGATATTTTGTTGCTGTTGAGAATAACCTTTCTATCAAGCTCTTTCATCTTTGGATGACCTTTCTGTTTGAAATAATTGATACATGGCTTATTCTACAATTATGGTTGAAATAACAGGTACAATTTCAGTATCATGTTTAAATACATCTCTTATATTGATTGTAAAACGGAAGAAGAAAGAAATAATATGATTAAAACATTCTTTTAAATCATAGAATCTGTGTCTATCTGAAAGAATTTGAACACCATAAAATGAAAGGTAGAGAAATTCTACATGTACATTGCGAGATGCAAATATGCTGTCACAAGTCAGTAGGTATCTTCCGTTCTGCCGAAAGCAAGGCCATGATGCCCTATTGCTCAGGAAAGGGTAAGGTTAATTTTACATCAGGGAGGGGTAGACTATGACGTGTTGCCAATTTGAATAACTGGATTCCATATAAATACAACATAAATAAGGCACATGCTGAAACATGCATGTTCCAGAGAAAATGCCAACATTCAAGCCAATGAATTGATTTTTATTGCATTCTAGCAGCTATGATATTTTATTATATTAAATTAAAAAACGTAAGTGTATGCTTAGAATATCTAAAATGATTAATGACATACTGTGTGTGATTCAAGTCTGAATATTGGGGTTTGTTAGAGTGCTTACATTTAGACAGACATTATACAAAATGATGTTCTAGAGAAGTGATGATATTCAAGCAAATGACTTTGCTGATTTTTATGCCATTTTAGCAACCATGGTATTTAGCTCTAAAATCTAAACTTATTCATCCGTATCAATAACATTTAAAAACATCTTAATATACCAAAACAATTTACAGAATGAAGTATATGAAATACAAACCAATGGCCTAAACATGTTTTGCAAGCAGCAACATAAAGCCTTACTCTGATTTAATTGAATATAGAGCATTTTGTTACATATTTAAATAGAGATTGAAAGCAAAATAATATAAAATGGAACGCAGGGTATATTATCTATTTCTTATATTCTATTTTTTTTTTTGGGGGGGGGGTTGCTCTTTCATAAATGCTAATTTGAAAACGTTATAAGAAATAGTATCATTCTACTTGCATTGCATGTACCATTTCTGTTTCTGAAAAAAATCTATTCTTAGTCTAAATTTACAATACTACCAATTTGTGGGCAGGTAGTGTTCTATGCCAATGACACAGAAGCATTTACAATATATACTAAAGCACTTATCTCCATATATCATTAAAGTTATGGTGGAACTTCAATGACATGCACAGTACATACACAATTTCCTCCCTGCAGGCTGCCGTAATGATAAATATATTATTAGTTAATGCAAAACTGATTTTTAAATTACACATCAAAGCACTCATTCCTTAAAATGTACACATACATAATTGTTCAATATTGATGTATGATATTAAATATGAACAACACAATTTCCTTGGCATGGTATATAAGGCTATGGAAATGTTGAATGATGATGGTGTTCAATCCAAACTTATGCATATGTATCAATATTATGTAAAAATGTCACATTATATCAAAGCAATTTACAGGATTAAATGCATGACAGGATTTAGACAAAAAATATATAGTTTGTGGTGACAAAGAAAAGATATTTAATACGGTTAGATCTTTCTCTGTTTTTGTCCGACTTTGTATATAATAACACCTGTTAAATACCACATGCTATTGTTTGACATGTTCAATTTCAATGGCATATAAACAACATTTTTCCAGCAGCACAAACAGTAGCCTTTGACATGTTTCCCAGAACGTTGAACTATGAGAGTGTGAACACGTGACTGCATTATTAGTTGGACATGAATCATTGAGAGCAGGGCGGCGGGTGGGTGATGATGATGATGACGAGGCATCGTATCGTTAGCAGCAGCAGCAGCAGCAGCAACTAAGGGACACTGATGAGTAATTAAGATCACTGATGAATTGACAAAGGTCAGCGTGGACTCAATGGAGATAGAATTATAATTAAGACCTGAATAAAGCTAATAGGCCTAGTTTTCTCCCCCCCCCCCCCCNTGTTGCTAGACTCCACTTGTAAGAACATAGTTCTGCAATACAATGCATCCGCTACTCTCTTTCTATCTCTCTCTCTTCCCCTTCTCTGTGTTTGTCTGTCTTTCTCTTTCTCTCTGTCTCTATCTCTCTCTCTGTCTCTGTCTCTCTCTCTCCTTTTCTCACTCTCTCTCACAAGGTATGATAGATTTATAGAGCTGGTGGTAAAAGCAAGAAATTCTAAGGATTTTGAACAATAAACCATTCTGGTTTACTTGTAGCAAGTACAATTGGAAATGAGGATATCAAGGAGCCTAAGATAATAAAAAAAAACATAGTTTGCTGGTTGTAGACTCTAGAGTGTGATACAACTGTGAGTCGAACAAAGTTACACATGGAAATGTGTTCTTGACTCTAATGATATAAGTTTCAACAAGAGGAGACAGAGTATATTAAAAGATTGTAAAAAAAAATAATAGTAACCTAATCCATACTTCATATAACCAAGATTTTCAGCTTTCCCGCTCATCTAATTTCAGCTGCTCAAACAGGATGTCTATGTCAGCCATTTCATCCATCCTCCTTCTTAAAGACATCAGTCAAATTCAATCATATATCCCTCATGGATCTCCCAAACTCTCCGCCTTAACGCATCTCTTTCTCCTCTCCCTTTAAACCATTTCACCCAGCATACTTGCATGGATACCAAGAGGAGATAAGAGGAGGAGGAAGGAGGCAGGGGAGGAGGAAGAGGGATAAGAGTTTGTGTGGTATCACTGAAAGCACTCCTCTCTATGATATCTGGTAGTTCACTGAATCATACCCTCAGGCAATCTCACATACCTAACTACATTTGTGTCCCAATTGATTTACCAAATTGACATGCACTGCTCTTAAATGTGTACATACGTACACAGAGAGAGGGCATGGTTGGAACTTAGGTTTGGCCTACATCAGGACAATTCTTTATGCATTTATTGAACTTAACATTCAACTTTAATACATTTGAATATTATGCATCTGTATGGAGATGCCAATAACAATATCCTCTGAATTTAGATTTGTCGTTACCTTTTCAATTTTAAAAGCATGTACACTTTATACATTGGTCTTATGAGTAGGTGATTGGTGGGAGCCAGAAGAGCGTTCACTGTTAAAATTTTATATAGAGTTTAACGCCCTTTTAGCTTCAAAGTTACAGATAATAATATATTATTTTTCAATGCTATTCACACCAATTGAATCATTACAAAAAACTTTTTGTAGAAAAAAGTCAATATAACAAAAAAATGTCTGGCTATCTTCAGTAGATGTTAAGCTGGCAACCCTGAAATGTTGGTGAAACGTGCAAATACTTCCTTTCCTTTGTGAGCTATGCAGATCAAAGGCCTGCACTGTTCAACTATTACACACTCAAGATCTGACATATGCTCCAACAATATCAATGTGAGGCTTGACTAAGTCAAAGATGTAGGGTTAGGGCTGTGCATGATCAAGTTTTATATTTGGTTCAGGGTTAGGTCCGGGGGTAAAATTTGGCTAGTATCTCAGAAATTGAAGCTATTGTCACCGGACTATGTGTCACAGTACCCCTATACTGCACACCGTGACATGCTCAACGACTGTCCATCCCTGATACAAAATCCTCTGCAAATAAAAGCGTGCTAACTTCAGGAGAGAGTGCCCATGCATGCCTATATAACGAGAACCCAATTCTTGACTAAAGCTAGAGCCCTTATCTCACATGTAATGTTTGTCGAGGTGATACCTGAGCCGTGATGAATAGAAAAAACAGTGCAGGAAGGAACACTGTGTGCTTTGGTGATGTGGCCGGTGTGGGCCAGATTGCAGAACAGGTGTAATCATTTCTACAAGATTAAAAGCAAAGTTACATGAGAAGGGTCACGCATTCTCTATCAGCCTTTCCACATAGAGCTGTATAAGTCAACAAAGTGTAATCCAGTTCAGAAGAGTAAAGTGGGATATGTTGAATTTTTTAAAATTCACTTTTCAGAAGTATCTCTCTAGCATGTGAATGTATCATGATTCATGACTCACAAAATTATCTTTCTAACCAAATGTGAACATTACAAATGAAATATGGTGATGATAAGGTGAGAGAAAAGAACCAACCAAACAGAAGAAATATTCATTCTGAAGTACATACAAAACAGTTGATGTGTTAGAGAATAAAGTAAAAACCAAGATATCTTTTCTCAAAGAAATTATAAGCTAATGATACCTGTTAATTAACCACATGCGACTTAATACAAGAGAACATGAATGTAAAGTAGTTACAAAGGATTACAAAACAGCATGTAACTCTTACTCCCTCTACCCCCACCACCACCACCTTACAGACTGATCGGCTCATCACTGTGTGATAGTGACAGAAGACCATTTGGTCAATAACTTTCCAGTACAGAGATGCATGTAACATCCTTCTGGCATTCACCCTAGGTGAGAAATCTGTCTAGACATGTCAGTAACATGGGAGTATTATTACCGCCTAGCTCTGTGATTGATGAGGCCGTTTATCAAAACAACTTTTCTGTGCAAAGGATCATTAAAGATGATAAATGTAGCTCTGACGGATCTTGGCAGAATTTGTATGACGATGAAACTTGAATTTAAGATTAGAATATACATGAACAAGTATGAATGTTAAGCAAAATCAGGGAGACTAAGAGCAAGAGAAATAGAATACAAAGGAAATATAGTGGAGGACATAGATTCATAGAGAAATAGTCAATATCATCCCTATTTTCACGAAGTGACGGTAGTGAATGAAAATCGCATACAATTTGCGTGCGGATTTTCCTCACTAGCGTCGCTTCGTGAAAACAGGAACAGTATAGTGAAAAAGACAAAGATTAAGGTAGAAACCACTAAAGAGAGAGAGAGAGAGGGGGAGGGGTGAGGGCATAGGTTTACATGTGTATTGATACACATTGGCTGCATTTGCAGTTAAGTCTTCTGTCCTTTCCATAATTTTCTGTATTACTTAATGTATCCATTGCCAACATGTTTTTTCCTTTTTCTGTGTATTTGTTTCCCTCTCTTCCTTTATCCCTCTTTCTTACTCTATCCCTCTTTCTTACTCTCTCACCATCTCTCTTTCTCTCTCTCTCTCTCTTCCTCTCTTCCCCTCCACAATACCCCTTAATCACTCCCATTAATCTCTCTCTCTCTCTATCCATCATTATCATCTCTCTCCAACTCTCTCTCTTTCTCTCTCTCCCTCACTAAACCACATTTTAATATCATCCAAGTCTGCATCTGTATGCACATACATACATACACCCCTATATATAAATTATAACCTAGAAGTCCAAGATATCTATCTATATGTCCCTCACTATAAGACCGTCCCTTGAGATGCGATTTTGGTGCACACTTTAATTAACATTCCCCCGACAGGCCCCGCCTTCTGGGTTGAGGTCACGAGCAGCTGAATTAACGGCCATGTCTCCATCGCGATTTTTGCCACTTTTCCGAGAGATCCGATCCATTCCCTTGTAGCTAGCAAATTAATTATGTACATTCAATTTCAAAGGCATGTGTAAACAAAGATGGCCGACCACATCACACACAAGCTTCATACACTTGTAGTAAGTTGGTTGTCAAGATTATGTATGATATTGGTTTTGTATACAAAAGGCAGTATTTTTCACACAGTTACTACTTTCAAATAATCAATTTTTTTAATTTCTGCATCATAGTCCATATTGAGACAGGAGCAAGATTTAAGCTTAAACATATGTATGACACAGAAGCAATCCTACATGAATGGCTGCAAATAGCAACTCTTTGCTGGAAAGTGAATTCAACTACAAAATGCAATGGTAAATGTGCTCAATAGACATATATATATATATATATATGTGATGAAAGTCGACTGAAGCATACTAATGCTTGCTGCCTATGTCAACCAAAGGGGTAAAGAGTTAACCTACTTCTGCTCAATTGGGGTAATTTGTATGTCATGACAGTTTTAAAGAGATTCCTAAAGAAATTCTTTAGAGATTCAGTTATAAATATCCTTTTTTCTTTACAAATTAATACTGCAATCCATATAAAAAAGTTATATATTATTATCATCACATATATTGCATTAATTTGTATTTTCCATTGAAAAAAAAGTACATACTGAAACAAAATTTCTTTGAAGTTGCACTCATTGGCTTCTCTTACATTTGATAGGTTCAAATCTTTTGCACACATTAGTCTTACCTATAGAAAAAAGAGGAAAAAACGATTCCAATAAAATTAGATGATGTCATATTGAAAACCTTTGCTTTAGATATTTACCCAAGGGAAGCCACAAGCCATGCCGAATAAGCATCAGGGCTGGAAACCAAAAATGAAGCATCTACGTTTCTAATTAGCATAATGGGGGATTACAGCCCAGGCATAAACTTTATCTAATTTAACAGCCCCGTCCAATCTAATCAACAATAAAAGCCTCGTTTACAATGCTAACAGCACTGTTTCTACTCAATGTTTTAAAATGTATCTGGAAACCTGTATTTCTGTCATAGACAATCATCAGTTTGGAGCCAGAAGGGGGTTAACTCTGTGTAAATGATAATAATGAGTTAACATCCTTCTGGGTCCAAACAGTTATATCATCTATCCTGAGTCAGAAAGGTGTTAAATATGTGTTCAAGGGTTTGAGTTAATAGGTCTGAACAGATGATATCACCTATCCTGAGCCAGAAAGGTGTTAGTGTTCAAGGGTTTGAGTTAACACCCTTCTGGGTCCAAACAAATGATATCACCTATCCTGAGCCAGAAAGGGTTTGAGTTAATACCCTTCAGGGTCCAAACAGATGATATCATCTATCCTGAGCCAGAAAGGTATTAGATATGTGTTCAAGGGTTTGAGTTAACACCCTTCTGGGTCCAAACAGATGATATCACCTATCCTGAGCTAGAAAGGTGTTAGATATGTGTTTAAGGGTTTGAGATAACACCCTTCTGGGTCCAAACAGATACCGGTAATATATGAATTCTCAATTGGTTCAAGTGTGAATCATGAGGAAGAATCAAGATGATAGCATCATCACCAAAATAGGATTAACTTATTCAAATGTGATAATCATTTGATAGTATATGACTGTAAAATTCTATACTTGTATGCGAATGAAGGTGATTGGAGAATACAAACAGAGGTGGTAATAAATAGACATTGGAATGCGGTGTGTTCACGGTATAACCTTGCAATTATACAAATGCATAAGTGGTGAGTCCCGGGAGAACAGGGAAATTGATGTCTTTGATGCATGCCAGCTAATTACATGTTCCTGTCTGAACTTCCGGAGAAGAGAGGGAGAGAAGAGGGAGAGAAGAGGGAGAGAGAGACACAGAGAGATATAGAGAGAGAGAGACAGGTATAGAGACAGACAGAAAGAAAGAGGGAGAGTGTGTGAAAGTGAAAGTGAAATGGAGAGGTAGAGTGATAGAGAGAGGGGAGAGGGGTAGTGAGACATGACAAACTGATAGAATTAGACAATGAGATAAGGAAAGAACATTAAACTGGATACAGAGGGATTAAGAGTGGATAGAAAGAGGAAATTATAAAGGGAAATTTAGTGATGGACATTCAGAGAGATGGGAGGAGAGAAAAGAAAGGAGAGAAGAAAGGAAGAGAAGAGGTCAAAAGGGAGAGTGAGAGGGGAAAGAGAAAACTGTCAGGGGAGAAAAAAAAGCAAGAGGGAAAGAGAGAGATAAAGAGAGGGAAGGATAAAGAGAGAGAGAGGGGGGGAGGGAGGGATAGAGAGAGAGAGGGAGGGATAGAGAGAGAGAAATAAGAGAGAGAGAGAGGGAGAGAGAGAGGGAGAGAGAGAGTCGCTGGTGGCGTCCAGCCTTGCTTAGGATCACCAAGCACTGGATATAGGCTGAGGGGTGAGGGCCAAGCTAGAAACCAAGTATAGCATTAATATCTGTAATGGCATGTATGCCTGTTGGTATAGCGACAGCTGTGGAGCTAAGGCATCCACATACAAATGGGATCATGCTAATTAGGCCCGTTATTTCTCGCTGGAACGGACACAGGGTCTGGCTTTTATTTGCAGCTAGGGCACTTTTGACCCTATCTTGGGTAGATGATGATGTGTTCTGAGAATTAAAAGTGTGTGTGTGTGATCTCATTGCAAATAACTTGAAATTGTGACGAATATGGAATATGATATAATTGAACTTGGGTATCATCTCTACAGCTTGATGCCTACAAGTACCTATTCCGTCAGCAGAGGGGAGGTTTGTAAATTTACAAGTTTAACAAAAAGGATATATCATCTGATTGGAATGAGGATTCTAACTGAAGGATTCTAGATGAAAGTATATGAGTTAAAGCCCTTCTGGCTTCATGCAGAGCATTTCTGACATTACATTACTAACACTACGGATAGTGGTTCAGTTTCTGACATTACATTAATAACACTACGGATAGGGGTTCAGTTATGAATTTCAGAGAGAAATGATATCTATAAATGGTCACAGCTACGGGGAAATGATGTAGTAAGGATTACTGTAACTACCCGGTAACTAATATCCTGACCTTTTCGATATATATGTTTCTGATTAGCTGATGCATCTTGCTTACATTTTGAACCTTTTTGTATATAGTTTGTGAATATGTATGTCAACCTCAAATCAGTATGTGTGATATTGTATATAACTCTATGAAAGCAGTTGTAGCACTGTAAAAAAAAGGCCTTTAAACAATGTAAATCTGAAAACAAAAAAAAAGTTACTTCTAAAATATTTCTTGAAAATATTTAGAAGTTATCTTTCACTGCATTATCCATTTTCAAAATAACAAAATAAAGAAAAAAAAATAAAGGTATATTGCTCTTCAATCTAGATAATAGAATGCAAGAACTAACTTTATAAGGCTGAAATGCTTCAAAATACTCTGGCTATTCTTAAAGACTCTTTTTGCTATACACACTGTGTCCACCATTTTTTTTTTTCTCTAGGCAGACAGCTGGTGGTCTTATATTTACAAAATAATTTATAATTCATAACACCTACTTGATCCTATGCAACAATTGCAAAGGTACAAGACCTTTTTATTAAACAAAAAATGTAAGACAATGTGTGTCAAATTAATAACAACTTATATATTTTACTACAGGCAGCTTTTGATTGATTTGGGGGAACTTTTTCAATTAACACAACAGCCAAAGCATAATTATCCATGTGCCTATTCTTTTGATAGATTCTTTTAGATGTGTTTACTTTGCTGGGGAGCAGACAGCTGCAAAAAAGGTTATCCGACCTTCTCTTTTGAAGGGGACTAATATTCATGACGATGATTCAAATTTTGTTCTCACCTGACCTATAATGATAACTACAATAAAAATTCATAGCCAGATCGATCTACTGAAATTGTATGTGAAAACTATTTTGGATATTTGTGTTGCAGGTCTACTCTCATTGATTTCTGATGGTGTTATTGTGTTCTTGGATAGCACACATGACATGCTGGTCAGAGCAAGAAGGGCGTTCACTCTGTGCTAGTAAAATGCCCAGGAGTTGAATACCCAAGAGTCCCCAAACAGACAATATAATCTCACTAAGCTCACCTCAATGGATGCATGGTGGCACATGCTCGTGCAGATTAATGTCTTGCCAAAGGACATGAAAGCTAATACCCTTTGGCACAAACTTTTTTCAAATATTGAAATATCGAAATTGTATATAAAGACAAAAATGTTAGCATCTTTTGCTTCGAGGATATGTCATCTCAACACAGCTAGAAGGGCATTTACAAATATAATTTCATAAGATATTGTGTTCATTCAAAAAAATACAAGTTTTAAAACATAATTTTTGTTCTTTTCATTCAAATTTATGAACAAAGAGAGTGATAATTACAAGATGAGATCAATGTCTGGATAACCTTAAAGTTGCTGTTACACCCGTTTGGTTCTGATCACATATGAGATAGCTACTATTGCTTGGGTGATCAAGCTTAATGTTCTGTGTTGCACTTGGGCACCACCATGCATGCATTCACCTACAAACGCTGCTTACCGCGTTCACCATGCAAAGAGGTTGCATTTAAAAACCACAGTGGAGAAGTAATTTTACTTTTATAGCAGTCGCCATAATGCTTCCTGGCAGGTGCACCTTTGCATCTAAATGCACAGTAGCAGGCAATGTACGGTATGATTTTGATAAATTGAAATGATGCGTAGGTATTCTGTGACTGGACACCTATTGATGACGATACTTCAACCTGCAGTTGTTTTGATTTCGCCAGAAAGAAAAGAATACTTACTTTTCAGTAATTTGGTTTAAAATAAATACAACATGAGAACATTCTCCCCCTCTCTCTTAATCTTTCTCTCTCTCTCTCTCTCTTTCTGTCTCTCTCTCCCTTTTTCTCTTTTCTCTCTTTCTCTCTCTCCCTCTTTCTCGTTTCTCTCTCTCTCTCTTCTCTCTCTAGACCTGTCTCAATACCTGTTTGTTCATACATGTATGTCTCTTCCCATCTACATCTTCATCTGTCCCCTTTGTACCCCTTTCTCTTTCTCTCTCTCTCTATCCGTCAGTCTATTTCTCTGTTTGTATCTGTATTGCTTCTTTCTCTCTATCCCTTTCTCTCCCTTACTCATATCTACCCCCCCCCATCCCTCTTTTCCCTTTCTATTCCTCTCTTCCTTCCTCTCCAACACTCTCTCCTCTATCTCTCCATCCACCCCTGTCTCTATCTCCCTCTTTGCCTTTGTCCTATTTCCTCAGGGTCTCCCAAACATTACGGCCAGATCCATATTCAATTTGGCGATACTGCGGTGATGCAGCAAAGAAACGGTCACTCAAGTGCAAAGAAAGAGGTTCAGATTAGATGAGTGGTTCCTATGAGGTCCTACTTCAAGAAATAGCTTTAAAGGGGGAACATTCTCCTCACTTAAAATTATATACTACTTTAAGTGCTGTCTATGCAATGTCGACCCTCAAATCATTTGTCAATCTTTCCAAGAATCCTCTTTACTTATGCCATTTTGCAAGCCAATTCAATATAAGTGCTGTCTATGCAGTGTCCAATACTAGAATAAGAAGCATTAAATCCTGAAAAATCTTAACTTACATTATGTTCCATTTTGCCAGCCATATTATTGTAAATGAAGTTTGAGATATCATGCTATGTAATTAAACGGGCCGCACCAGTTCGAAAAGGAGACAATCAAGATAATATGAGGTACATGTCATTTTGCATATACCCAACAGCTTCTAAGCAATGAAAAGTATCGAAATTGTGTAAAATTATTCCTTGGTTATATTTTCTCCTTATTAATATACTTTGGTTTGAAGCCTGGATCCATTCCAAATTGAAAAAAACAACCTTATTTTATCATTTTTTAGAATCTTTCAGGAGATGATACCCTCATCAATTTGTAATCATTTTGTGGCTAAGCATAAATCTTCAGATGACAGAATAATGAATAGAGCTGTCAATTATTTCATTTTTGCATAATTAAGATTACATTTACATGATCATTACTGATAGCATTATACTTGAACACGAACTTGGAACTCTTTGTCATAGTGGATCATCTCGGTATACTTTCCTTATAAGACGACGCTATATTAAATTTCCATTTGATCATGCTATTAATACATTGAACTCTTGTGAGCCATATCATACGCATGCAAGTTGTAAAATTTAATTGTCACACATGCATACATTTGTTCAAATTCTTTGAGGCAAAAAACCATGAGCTTACTGAAGTTTCATTCATACGATTAAAACAGGTAGATTGCATTAATTCAGTAATAATTTGATGGATAACAATTGAATTTAAAATACAATAAAAAAAATATCAAAAAATAATAATGCAATAGTAATTACTGCACAGAAACTTGACATCAGGAGAGCATCATGTTGCTCGGTCCAAATTATAATGCATGGCGTGTTAAGTGCCATGCATAGAGTAATAAATATCTAACCACCAAAATATAACAAAACTTATTAATTTCACAAAAGGAGAGTGTCAGCAGATATTCCTCATAAGCCCATGACACAAACTCCTGCTCCTGTATATAAATTTATGCAATAGGCATGTTTGTAACCTTTTGAACAATAATGATCGGATCCTCTGACCTTTACGCTTGGAGTTTGGCTAATGAATATTTTACTTCTCCTTTCCACTAAGCAGCTTCCTCTTGACAACAGATAATGATTTATGTCTCATAGAATATAATCATTGGACACTTAAAGATACTATCTAATACTTTTTTAAATATCCAATGACAGTGTCTGAATTTATTCATGATTCTCCATTAAAGTGTTTTCTGTAAAATGTGATGAGAATAGAATCATTGGAGACTTAAAGATACTTTACATTTTTTGTATAAAGAAAATAAAAGTGGTTTAATAACTCATGATTCTCTCATAAAGTGTTTGTTTTATGTCTGATGGAAATGTATTTATTTGAAACTTATAGATATTACTTTAATTATTTGTATGAAAGTAGTTTAATAACTCATGATTCTCTCATAAAGTGCTTGTTTTTATGTCTGATGAGAATAAATTGGATATTTAAAAGATACTATATGATTCTTTTGAAAGAAAATAAAAGTGGTAAAATAGGTCATGATTCTCTCATGAGTTGTTTGCGTTATAAATATGAGAATCATCAAATGCTTAAAGATTCCTTTAAAATTTTATTTTTTGGTTCTTTTTAAAAGAAAATAACAGCTACATGCATCTTTCTAAATCTGTTTATAATGTATAATCAAATATCATCTTTGGATACTTACAAAATACTAATTAATTCTTGTTAGGGTATACACAATTTAGTAAAGTGGCTGAACAGAATTTCGATGAAACTCTTTGTGCTAATATCACACAAAAATAATCAACAGTTACTTTACTTTAGACTATCTCATAATTTGAAAGTCACTAAATTGTAATTGATCAGTATAAAACCGTTTACGTTTATGCCTCAAAGAGTGTAATCACTGAATGCTTAAAGATACCATTTAATAATGCATTTGTATAAATATAGTGAAATCACTTGAAATGTTCATGAATCTCTCTTAAACTGTTTTTTGTTGTTGTAAAGAATAAAAGTTTTTGCTTTTATTGAAATTAATTCCTTTCTTTCATTTTTATGATTTCTTATGCAAATGGAAATAATGCATTTTCTTGTGTAATATAAGACTACAGCTTAAGTAACACATCAAATAAGATGGCGCCAAATCATTTTGTAATTGAAAATGATTCATTTTGTACAGAAAATATTTTATTTCAATTCTATTAACCTACATTTGCATTTTGCACTCTTTGCTACATTTCAGGAAAAAGATTCCCCAGAAAGAAAGAACAATCAAATGCTGCAACCATACAAGTAAAACAAGAAGGATATCTATCAATGTGGTTTAGTGGTTTTATGTGCATGCATTTTACTGGTTTTGTTTTTACTCCTTTAATTTAAAAAAAAAAAAAATCTCTGTGGTTTGCTGTGATTTCTCTTCTAGCATTGATAAACAGCTGTTTTAAATTACAGTTAACATTTAATTATATAGATATCTGTTATTGTTGACATTTTAGATGTTTTTAATTCATTTTACATATGATACATAACCATATATCTCAGGACAATTGGTGAAAACAATTATTCAACAAATGATCGAGTGCCACAAATTAATTCAATGCTTAACAACTTGTTTCATCTTTATAAGCTTGCTCATACTCAAGGATGCCCGCATCCACTTTATCCCATCACTGCAGAATCCAAATGACAGAGAAAATAATTGAAAACAGACATTCTGTCCTTTAACGCTATACAAGCCAGCAAGGAGCTACAGCCAGACGAGGAGTATATATATGACGATAAGCACTGGCTCCGAAATTTGGCATCTAATTATGAAGAGCTGCATATTTAATGGAAGACATGCATGGCCAGAGCATAGCTGCTCCCTTGTATATAGATTACTCTAGGGTTAAAAGCCCGGTTTTCGACCACCGGCTCAGCGGCTCAACGCCACAGCGCCATGGTGTACATGTGTGAGTGTGAGTTTGTATGCCTCAGTGTATGTTGATTCCACCTAAGTGTGTAAGCCTGGCTTCATTGCGGTGTATGGCTGCCTCGTTTGTGTATGCTTGGGTGTGTGTGTGTGTGTGTGTCCTGTTCTATGGAGAAGCCAGTTCAAACCGCACCTTTGTCGAATGTTTCCTTTATAAATATACAACAGAATTGTTAATAATAAGACCTACATTTTGAGAAAACAATCAAAATATTATAACAAACCCGAAACCATTCAGCAATAAACATAGTGAATAAGTCAATGCGAGGTTTTGTCTGATCTCATTTCATACATTTACAACTAGAATTTTCGAATAAAATCCATCAAAAGACATCCATATTTGATGATAACAAAGTAAGCGACTACTTCAGATGCATGTGATATATAAATTCTGCAAAATAAAATCACAACATACATATAGAACTTTCATTATCTACAAAAGTTTGTAGCCACAAAAATGGCCATCATTATGAATTTCTTCATACTTTCAAAGTTTCTGATTTTACAGTTTTCATACCAATGAATTAATTCTTAAAATTATAGTTTTTATTATATATATCAATTAAATGTATATATATCAATACAAACGTGCTGGAGCTGATTGGCAACTTAGACAAAACACCCCCACATCATACATTATATTGTCAATAATAGCAGCTCACAAGTAAAATTATTCTTGTCTTTCTACATTCCTTTAATCTTCATTAGTATACGTATTTACATGGCTTAATTTAAACTCCCCCAGAAGATATGCTCTTATGAAACAAAAGATAAAAGATTCAGAAATTTATGAGGACAGAAAAATTAAACCATGATTAGAAACCCCCTCCTCACATGGCATTCTACCTGATTGTGAGATGGTAATAATTTGGCCTAGATTATTTAATGTCTTATTGACATTTCAAATCAAAAGAGTAAAAGATTTGCACATGTTGGACACATGAGCTAAAGATTCATCTTTGTAATTACTACCAGTGTTCAAGTTAGTTGTTTTGGACAGGCACCGATTTCATTCAATTTCACTCAAGCATTCATAAGTTTATCCACATACACCAAAAAAAGCAGAAAAGGATCAGTAACAGAAAGGCTTTTTAATGTGAATTCAATTACTCAAATATTCTGAACAATATATGAGAGTCATATATTGTCATAGATAAGTCAAAAGTCATAAATATGACAATAATATTTTCATGCCTCAATTATCATTTTTGTTTAATCATGAAGTGTGGTTGATATTTATATTCATAGCTGTTTTCAATTGACATTTAGAATTAATATGTGTGGGTTGTAGATTCATCTTTAATGTATATATTCCTACTGAATAGATTAAGGTCTCTACTCATTTTGAAGAAAAGAAATAGCTAGAGAAATATAGATATCACATAAATCCTACTTTGCATCCAGATGTTTCTTGTTTTGCGTACATGGGTGGGCTGGTGAGGATTATATACTGATGATATTTTTAAAATTTCATTCCCGCAATTTCTTTTTTTTCATTCACAACAAAAAAAAAAATCCTCTGGGAGATCACTAAATAGATGAAATAGTAATTGATAAAGGGTTTCTGTTTATCCTTAATTTAATGAATACATTAATGTTGTTGTTAATAACTATTTGGGGGAGTGAATTAGTCACATCAGCACTGCAAATTTTCTTGCTCAAATTTTAAAGGGTTAAAATGTTATTATGAATGTATGATTTACAAATATCAAATAAATGCTCATGACTTTAAATTTTGTGTCTTCTTTGGGGGGTAATAGGAACATTGGTTATACGGCAGGCAAAATAAAACTTTGAGACGTAGTTGTTGAAATCACATTTCAAATAATTATGGAAAGTGACATTATGTGGAAAAAGACATTGTCATTAAATTTGTTTGAACTTATTCCATTACTCATGGTAACATATACAATGTATATGGTAAAAATGATTGATAACATGTTTCTCTAATAACAACGTTTATCTGATTAACAAATATCATGTATCATTCACAAACTTTGTTACTTAAAACACTATTCTATTTCTTGCTACAAGTCTAGTCCACTTCTTACATCACTGATTGCTTCTTTTATTCTGCTTTCTGCAAACTGCTTATTTCAAAATCGATACTAAAATTGTAAAGTTACTCCCTTTTGTTCACTTCAATGCAAAATATGAAAATAGACAACACTTGAAACCTAAATTTGAAGAACCTAGTCGAGACTGCAACTATAAATAACTCCCTACGCCCCCACAAATCTTGAGGGATTGAGATAGTATCAGGTACGGAGGTTCAATTCTACCGTGCCATCTTGTGTAATTAGACATAGATACCTTCTCTAATCTACCTAAAGGGAAGAGTTGGTGGCACTGAATTGAAAATTTCACAAACAAAATAAATGAACATCATATATCATGTTCTAGCTGACACACCTCACGGACAGGTCTCCGTGCTTGTGAGGGTAAAAAGGTCACTTTTAAGGGACATACTGCTACTTCAGCTACTTTTGAGACAAAATTTTGTTTAGCTACTGTTGAGAATTATTTTACTCAGCTACTTTTGAGAATTATGTTTTACTCAGCTACTTTTGAGAATTATGTTTTACTCAGCTACTTTTGAAAATTTTGTTTTACTCAGCTACGTTTGAAAATTATTTTTTACTCAGCTACTTTTGAGAATTGTTTTTTACTCAGCTACTTTTGAGAATTATTTTTTACTCAGCTACTTTTGGCACCAATTTTAGACAGCTACTTTTGAGATCAATTTTAACCCGCCACTTTTCAGAGAGAAAAAAATTACTCAGCTATTATGGTCACCAATTCAAGATACTGCAACCTTTTAGTTTTGAAAATTCAAGGGCTCCTTTTCATTTTTTTTTTTTTTTTGGGGGGGGGAAGAGGTTTTTTGAGAGTTTCAAAGGCAAATTTTGCTCTATGGGAGAATGGGTTTTCTCAATTTGTTTAATTATCACATCAATTCATTTAAAAATCTCCCTTAACATGTTTTTTTATAATGGTACCTGACCCTTCAAGAAGCTCATGTCCAACCTTCTGGTGATAATCAATCAAAAAGAATCCTGCCTTTAAATGACCTTAACAAAGAATGGACAATTTGACATGAATTTATTGATTGGGGTTACCACTTTTGATAACCACAACAAAGAAAGAGTTTAAGCCCCGGTTTTGTCTTTGCCTTCTCCTGCTTTTTGGTCTGTGATAGTACACTGCACTTATGCAGTCTCTCTCTCTCTCTGTCTCTCTCTCTCTGTCTCTCTGTCTCTCTCTCTCCCTAACAAGACAGAAAGACAATCTGAAAATTGATTACAGTGACCAAGTTCATGTAGCTTTTGCACAAAAATGGCAATATCCATATTAATTTGTACAATCACAAACATGAAAGGGGGACAAAACTGAGTATTCTCTCATTTTTTTAATTATCACATTAATTCACCCCCAAAAAAGAAAACCTGCATAAAACATGTTTTAGACAATGGTACATGACCCTTCAAAGAGCTTATGTCCAACCTTCCGGTACTAATCAATCAAGAAGAATCTGCCTTTAAATGACCTTTAAATTTGACATGAATTTATTGATTGGGGTTACCACTTTCAAAAACCACAACAAAGAAAGAGTTTGAGCCTCCGTTTTGTCTTTGCCTCCTACATTTTTGGTCTGTTATGGTACACTGCACTTATGCCCATTCTCTCTCTCTCTCTCTCTCTCTCCCTCCCTCACAGGTTTTCATCTTATGTGATATTCATGATCTATTCTACTCTCAACATTTAAGAAAGTAGACAAATGGGGCCACCTTCAAACTAATCACTCTTATAATGGTTTATTGTAATGTTTATGATATGTTAATAATATGATAACTATACACTTTTGCTAAAATATAATCTTTCATCTTTTTTGTATATTCATTCATCTTCATCTCTCTCTCTCTCTCTCTCCTCTTTTCATCACTCCACCAGCATGACTAAGTACAGGACTGTATATCACATTTGACATAGGAATATATATGCATTCAATATTACGTTGAGTCTTTGTAAAGCTTATATACAGTCCTGGAGACCCCCACGACCCTTCATTGATTGATTGATTTTTGTTACATCATTGTCCTTACAGAATACTGCCTTTAGCAAAAACATGTGTGTCATCCAGTCACAGTCTCCTTAAATAAAGGCTCACTAATTAACACACGGTCATCCGTTGAGTGGAGCAAGAGAAATAATGACAATATTAGCGGTAGAAGTAGTATAATGACTCTATATACCATGCATTAATATTGCCCCAGCAGGACTCACTGGGTTTTTTGTTTCTGTAGGATTTAGAATTTGTATCACGATTCTAACATTTGCTGTTTGAGGCAAAGTTAATATTATAGGAGTTTAGTCAATGTGGTAGAAGTTGAAGTAGTAGTATTAGTAGTAGTAGAAGAAGTAGTAGAGTAGTAGGGGGGAGAAGAGTAGAAGTAGGTGGAAGAGGAGTATAAGTAATAGTAGTAGTAGTAGCAGTAGTAGGTGGAGGGGTATTAGTAATAGTAGTAGTAATAGTAGTAGTAGTAGTAGTAGTAGTAGTAGTAGTAGTAGTAGAATAAGTAGTAGTAGTGGTAGTAATGAAGTAGCAGTAGCAGCAGTGAATGTAGACCGAATTTTTCCGTCTCTTTCGTTCGTTAGCCTAATATTGGGGTAGAGCCGACCCTACCCCAATAAGAGGCTAACGAACGAAAGAGACGGAAAAATTCGGTCTACAGTGAATGTAGGAGTCGTAGTAGTAGCAGTAGTAATAGTAGTAAAGTGGGAGGGTTTATATTAGTAGTAGACATAGTAGAAGTAGTAGTAGAAGTAGTAGTAGTAGTAGTAGTAGTAACAGTAGTAGTAATGGTAGTAGTAGTAGTAGTAATTAGATAGTAATAGTACTAATGGTACTCATGAAAATCATAATTCTTTTTGAGATTATCAGTATTCCACTTATGTCATGATGCATAAACATGCATGCAATGAGATTTAAATTAAAACAGACAGCACACTCTTATAATCAACTCTCACATCTGTGCAAAATGACTGATCAAGTGCACTTGATTCTAAGAAAATGTAGTGTAATTGACAATAACATTAATTTTTTTATTTTAATGAAAAAGAGTATGATGGAATTCTCTGCCCTGCTTTACTTTGTGTCACTCATGAAACACATAGAAATAAACCAATGTACATGTCTCAAGTTATTGTACATGTCAGCACAGTTATAGGCCTACATAGGGTGACCAGAAAAGCAAGCAGTATACAATGCATTGCTGGAACTTAGTCCTGCTGACATAAAATTGTTATTGTACACATTGCCAGCTTAGCGGTTGTACAATAACTAAATATTGATCGGGGATACGATGATCTATATTAGCATTACCTCCGCTATGCACGCAAAACGCATTGCAGTCATATTTGCCTCCCATGCAGTATTTCGTGTGCAATGTGCTATACATTATATGCATGCGATCGCCGCATAGCAAGTGGTGAATTACAGACACTATCGACGGCGCGCTCGTTGACAACCAGAGAAAGAAGGATGTAAAATGTCTGAATTAATTCTCCTTTCTGCCCATAAATCACATTCTTAAACTACCAAATGATCAATCTAATATATGTATGAGTTTCAAAACCTGCACTCCCATTGTCATAGATTATATTTTTCCGAAATATTTCGCCACCATTTCGAACGCGCGCGGACCGCGGAGAAGGATGCAGGCTCCTTCATACGATACGGATTCAGCTTGAACAAGTGGTCGTAATATATTAGAGATGGACGGCACAATATATGTCACGACTTACCGAATCAGTTTGGCTTCTTTCTCTTCCTCGTTCTTCTGCCTGTCCAAAACAGCCAATATTTGTTGCCGTTCCTCCTCTGTAAGATGACTTAAATCCAGATCGGGTAAGACCGGAGTTGCTTTAGCGGCAGGCAATGATGGGCCGGGCGGGGAAGGTCCCGGTGTAGGGGCGGCAGCGGGCTTGCTCATTGATTGCGGAGAAGCCATTTTTGCCGCAAAATTCGCTGTCCCTATCAGCCAAAATGGCTATGTAAGTCTCCCCTATTATCACTTGAATCCTCGTCAGTGCTTTATCCGTTCCATACTTGATTTATTGCCATTTTCAGCCGATACATCTGGCACAACGTAACAGGGCCCTCTCGCCCTTCACTTACTCATCTTCAGTAGACGAAAAAAAGGCATTCGGCAGACGTATACTAAAGTTACGCACACAGCATAGTATCTATACGTCCCACGCATTTTGTACGCCGACGCACACAGAGAGCGAGCTCGCATTTAGATTCCACTTCTCACTGAAATATTCATAAATTCGGTGTTCATGTTCATCAATAATTCATCACGTGTTCGCGTGTTGCCAATTAAGTTTGGACGCGTACATTCTACTAGCAGGGGGAACAGCTTCCGAGATAATGAGGGGATCTAATCTTGACAGAATGAAATGTGTTTGTTTATTTTAATTTCTTATCAATGATAATACAGGGGTAAAGCTGAATAAGGCCTACCCTATTTTTCTTATCTTCTTTCATATCTTATCGGCAATGTAAATATTACTGTAAGCAGATCCTGCTATTTCTTTTTTATTGGAGCGAAATATCCGAAACAAATTTTAGGTTTTAAATCAAGTGCCGTATTGTGGTGATAAAACTATATGGCATAAAAAATATCTAAAGGCAGTTAACCTATCAATGTTTTCAAATTGTAATTAGTTCTGCCCGGTTCAAAATGTCAGAATTTAGAAAGTACACGAAATTATCATAAACGTTTGCCTAAAAAGAGCAAACAGACTACATATTTGTAACAAAGATAGAAATTGACTCATAATTATCTAGCTTATTCAGATGAATATTTTTCGTACATGTGTAATTTTTATAAAGTTATATTTAAAGGAAATTCCAGATTTTTGCTCTGAGGTCGAGAAAATAAACAAAAATACAAGAAATGCTGATGCTCCGTATACGAAGAAATTGTTTTACTCATTTTCGCCCTTGGGCTTTGTCAAGTAATTATGTTGTTTAACTATGAAAAATATTGTTTTTATGCTCATCCTATCCCCATAAAATGTGCCAAGGTGCAAGGAGAGGGGGGACACGAATAATAAGGTCACAAAGAAGAAGAAAAAAGGAAGCAAGTAAGAAAAAGCGCGTATAGGGAGGAGGAGGAGGTATGACTTAGTAATACGTCATAAAGAAACCAAAGGAAGACAAAGAAAGAAAGCACAGAAGAGAGGATGTGAATGAACACGACCGTAAAGGAGGAAGAAACATATAAGACTGGGGGAGAGAGAGATATATATATATATAGAGAGAGAGAGAGAGAGAGAGAGAGATAGAGATGGGGAGAGAGAGAAAGAGGGGGAGGGGAAACACTGTGCCTTCTCATGTTTGTCTCCTTTTTGAGGCGCATTTCTCTTTCATTATCTTCTTCTCAACCCCACAAAAAATCATGTAAAATCACGTGATTTTTGCCTTTTCGGGGGGTTGGCCCCCCCCCCCTGGCGCTCAAGAGGGGAGGGGGTGCAAATTAAANCCCTAAGAAATCCTGGATCCGCGCCTGTGTGGAGGCACCAAATAGCTAAAGTGGAAGAGACAGATACACCATTACAACATTACTATAACCCGTTTCAATTGATAACGTTCTTGCTACTGAGTACTTGTGGCAGATCATAAACCATATATTTGCGTTAGCAACAAACACAAGAATGGCCGATTTCGATTGTTTTCTAGTACAATGAGTATTTTTATTACTTAAAATGACTCGGTAACAATGTTGAAGGTTGATTACAAAATTGTGTAATTTTTGTATGAAATGTTACTTATTATATTCCTTTTTGTGTATTAACCCTCTAACATGCAAAAACAAATCTGAAAAAAATTCTCAAACCACAAATATATTTATGGTTTTCTTCAAAGGCGTCACTGTGCGACACCCTCTAACAGTAAATTCTCCCAACTATTTTTGAATTTTCCCAACCATTTTGCATGAAAAAAAAGACATAAGACAGGCTTTAAAAAATCTTTCAACGTGTTTGGAATGGGATTAAATTAATAGCCAGTTCATTGCTTTGTGGCGATTAAACAAAATGTTATAAAATTGTAATAATATAGTTGAGAGAATTAAAGAATTTTCCCCCAATTTTTATCATTAATAATGGTCCGTTTTCACTAAAACTTTTAGATTATCTTTAAATGTTCATCTATCATTGAAGTCGCTACCTTAGCATCATTTACTCTCATCTAAACAATGGTACCAAGTCCCTCTAAGGGTTTGTTAGTGTTGTGTTTTTACACTGATAAAGTAATTCGCTTTGATTGAATATCTAGTTTACGAGCATCGGGCTTCATAAAGAGACAGGATACATATTTCATGTTCATGAGCATTTTCTATACATATGATTTATATTTAAAAAATATTATGCCTTTTTGAATCCAAATATATTTTGCGACCGAGCGGTAAATTGTCCTAGAAATCAGACATTTGGCCCGATTATAAGCACTAAATGCTGACGCGAAGCTCCTCCCTGCGAATGAGATGACACCCATTCCTTGATGGGGAGGGGGTCGGGGTCGCCCCTGCTGCCCTGTTTACTCTCTTGATGAACCATAAAGGGCATAGGGACATTTTTGTTTGTGGCAACTGAAAGATTCCCTTCTGATGTCTCTTAAAACAAATCTCTGTAGCGATTGTTGGACAATTAATATGTAAATTACCTTTTTGTTATTGCCTATATAAATTATTTATAGATACATAAACAATTATTTACAAAATAAGGTTAGGTGTCAAATGAAAAATAGAAGCAGGCCTACAACTCTCTTCAAGAAAGGACATGGCATAAACAGTTCACAACATATACCTCAGGAAGGGCTCTATTATTATATCGCGGGCAGGGGTTGTTTTTTTTTTATTTGGAAAAAGGCACTTCATAGGTAAGCTCATTTGTTTTTGATTGAATCTGAATAACTAATCGCTGCCCTCAGCGCCTCTTACATGCGCACTGTCAATTGATATTTCCCAGCATTGTGACATTGTAAAACTCCGATCTGTCCTAATATTTCTCGTTTCAAATACATGAAGTTCAAAAGTTTCAGACAAGCACATTTCATTTGGAATCTTAGAACAATATCAGTTTTTATTTCCTGTTGTAAGGTTGTTTGTAAGGAGTGTATTAAATGCCTTTTCTGGTGAATTACAAAGGATATTAAAGTGCAATTTAGTTAAATTATTTCATGCACATAGCGTTGGTGGACAATTAAGTTTTTGTGATTTCATGATCATTATTCTAATGTTGCATAGTCGACCCAAGACTTTGTTATTCTGGTTGCTATATCACAATATAGGGAGGAAAGAGGATGATTGATGGTATTAATAACAAAATAAACACGCAATCCAAATATTTTGAAGTAGATTTACGTCACGTTAAACATTTAGCTTAAAGATGGTTCAAGCTTTTGGTGTGGCGTATGACCAAAGGTCACAGGGTGACACTACTTAAAGGATAAATGATTTATTTATTATTGACATCGATGAAATGAATTCAAGTTTTAGGTTTCAAGTTAATTTATTTCCATTTTATCAAGATAACATAATTGAACATAATGAACATGGTAATAACAATAGTTAAACATACAGTATAGAAACATAATGTGCATGGTAATAGTAATAACAAAAAATACAATCATAAGTGTGATATATACATTGAAAAAAGCTAAATAAAGTGGGGGATCTACTAAATAGCAAAGCTTGTATTATGTAGGTCCCAGTTAATAGGTTCGTATATAAATTAGGACATCTGGATAAACATAAGATATTTACAAAAGCATGTGATTATACGAAAGTTATCTTTAGGTGACATATTTTACTAAAAATAGCGTAAGCAATGGACAAAAAAGGGAAAGAATTCTGTGCTTTCCTCAGCATAACCAAATATATATAGATTATTTTGAAAAGGAACACTGCTTATTTTAGCACTGCTTGTGTGGAAAGAAAGATTATTTGCAAGGAAACCAAAAAGAGAACAGGTACGTTGATCTTGATATTTCCGAAATAACATTTCCGATCTCACAAGCGTTGCTCATTATGTTATCAAGTTATCCAACTCCAGCCACTTGTGTTTTCTTTACTTTACTCACTCCTCTTCCGCTTCCTTCACCTACTAACATCGACTACTTTTACTACTACTACTACTGATACTACATCTCTCTCTCTCTCTCTCTCCTCATCCTACTATTACTCATATACCTACTCCTAGGGCCCACTACTACTACTACTACTACTACTAATGATAATAATAATAAGCCTACTACTACTACTACTACTACGTCAGATAAATCAGATATGTGGGTGGTATTTTGTGTGGAGATGTGAAAGAAAAATCAAGGAATCAGTTTGATGAACTTTTGAGGAAAAGTGAACAAAGATTCGTTCGTTTTGAAAAGATACACTGTTTACTATACTTACCAAGAAGTATGTAACACTATATGGAGTAAATTTTTGTTGTTGTAGATGTTTGGACTACCTCACCGAAAGAAAGTAAAATGGATCTCGATATTTTTCCGATTTCAAGATGCCCAACACGAGCTTCCTTATCTCGCACAATCATTCGCGGTTTACGCCCTCTGTCGGTTGAGGCATTATACAGTCACCCTTAAATTCGATGACTATACTACGTCCACCTGTTCCGAGTGGTTCCGATCGGCTATTGCAGTTTTGTCTACAACTAGTTCGTCTGCAACCAAATTGGTCTATTCCCTAATTCCCATATGGCCTTCACTTAGTCTACTGTCCGCATGGCCCGAACATAACTTTGTCTACTTATCATTTGGTCTAATCACTATTAGACGTCCATGTCCATTATATCTATTTTTTAGCATAAAGGTAACATTGTTTTTTTTAATGTTACCATTAAAAAAGTATTAAAAAAGGATAGAACATAACTAAAAATATATGCAATGCTAGTTTCCTATTTTGAGAGATCCCAACTCAATCCCAATTGTCTTCTATGACGATTCTCACACATTGTTTTAAATATTTTGATACTGACTGAAATTTTGGTGTATTTTTGGTGTATTATGATGGTTAATGTATGGCAAACTGTTAATTTTATGCAGAGTATCAATTATCACCCAATTTTAATTATTTTTAGTAGTCCTTCAACAAAAAAATTAAATTGTCAAAGGTCACACAAGTGAAACGTTAACTTGCCACTATTGAAAAATAGAAAACAAAAGCACTGAAAGTAGTAGTAAATCATTTATTATTCACTTTATGTTTCACATTTTTCTGTTTATATAAAGCCATTATATAGGTTATTTTTTACTACATGCCCTACAACATAGACTACACAAAGAATTGTTGAAAGTACATGAAAATGTATACACTGCTACAAAGATATTGCAGATATGTTAAGAATGAGTAAGCAAGTCAATTATAATATACTGGCAAGCGAAATTAGAATATTTTACTTTTTCTGTTTTTTATTGCAAAAACAAATAAGGCAAAAAGGAACATTGAATGGAGAATTTCACCTAAAAAATAGCAAAACCTACAGGCAGGAACATCTGTACTTATATTTTTGCATTTGATTGTTTTTGTGTCAAAACATATACTACTGATCACTAACTTAAAGGTAAAGACCAGTTATGGTCATGCAATTGCATTGTGAAAGAAATGTTGTGGAATCGATCAGAAAAGGTTGATCATCTAGCATCTAGCATCTGCAAGGTTCTGGAATCATCAAAATGATTAGAAATTTGGCCCATTCTTCGTAAAGTTACAAGCATTATACACAGAAAGATGTATATGGGACTACCCTAATTTTTTATCATCATGTATTAGTCAAAACATATTCTTTCACATGATTGGTAATGAGAGCTTCCAATTTCATTTCTTGAAATTGGGGCGTTTTCAATACTGGTCTTTACCTTTAAGCATATATGCACCACTTCTGAGTCACTGAAGGAAAAAAGGAGGTGGAAAACAGAGATCAGTTAACAGATATTAATACATAGCGGTGGATAGAAAAATAATAAGAAGACAAATAAGGAAAGAAGTTGATGAAAAGAAGCCAAGATGCAAAAGAAATACCAATATGAATATCCACTATGACACATGAAACGATGAAATCATATCATACGCAATATAAAACTGACATGAAACAATGAAATCATGTCATAAGCAATATAAAACTGACATAAAAGCAAAAATGAGCTCAAATAAGCTTAGGTAAAGTACAAATTACCTGTAAATTCTAGAAAGAAAGACTAAATCTCATATACCTCAATAAGAAGTGTGCAGAAATAGACTGGAAGAAGGAAAAATCTATCATTAACACTATGAATATACAAAAATACTTTGAAAAGTAAATAAAAATATATTCCTACAATACATGTGTATAGAATAACTAATTTTCAACTATTATCATATAAATATACTACGGTCAATATATCACATGAATAAGTAAGGCACAAACAGAATCAATACAAATGGTGACTTCTATACAAAATTGATTATCTGAAAAGCGATTATATTATATTAGCTCACATTATTAGTAAGTGAATATTAAGCTTTCATTATTATTATGCTCAATAATTTACATGTTTAAAAGGCAAAGTGCAAGGTACATGCATCACATTGAAAAAAGATAGGTAGAACGTTAGATACTGTTTTATGAAGACAAAATGTAAGTAAAAACAAATTACATATTCAAATTGCAGAAATACAATCAAGCTAAACAAATGTGTCATTGAAGTACTGATTGCGAATGAATACAAAGAATGGTCATAAAATGTTGTTCCCCATCACAGTACAGAAGAGAGTTGTCCAAAAAGGAAATATACAAATATATTTGAAGGGGAAGTTTAGTGGTAATAGTATAACAAGTACAAACATCTTTAGAATTGTAAAACTGAACTTGAACACATAATTTATTTTACATGTAATGAGTACTTCTGCTCAAAAGTGGAAGAATACTGCAAAACAACCGACGAATAGCATTGTTATTCCTTCTTTTAATTGCCATTCCTTCTTATAATGGGCAAACATAGACAAAAACCTCAAATATAAAACAAAACAACAACAATGCTGTGATGTACATCTATATTATGTCTGAATAACCTTTAACCTTAGCTCATGATACCTTACACCAAATAAATTATACATTGTTGTACAGATTGCAATTAAGTTTTATGTTCAATGGTACCACATAGAATATTGAATAGTATGTTCCAAGTCAAAGTTTTTAAGATATCACCATTGCCAGTTCATGAATCCAATAATTTATAATTTCAGTGAACTGGCAATAACTTTGGGGTTTTGTTTAAATCTTAATCTCAATAGACCATCTCATCTGGGAAGTACAGGATAGAAAGATAGCCCATAAAGATGATAACTCATGAATCACTTTTAATAACGGTAGCATAAGAAACATTGTCTGTCAATGTCACAGCTATACATTTAAATGGTATATTCTGGAACATAATAATCAGCCATTCAGAAACCTCTTTTAAATTGTCTACTGACGATGCTCATTATTGCAAAAGAACAAAAAGTAGGGTTCTTAACTTCAGAGTGTAACTTGATTTGGTCTCAACAAGCAGACACAATCTGATATCCTGTCTATTATTCTCAAAGTTGAAAGTGTATTATAAAGGCACTACCCACACCATACGCTAACCAACAGCATTTGAACATAATCATACAAATTTGAAATATACAAACATGTATGTAGATTCATTTCACATCTACTATTCTGCTTCTACAATACTGTTTTTTGCCAGTGAAAGTACTGAGTATAATGACATACACTAGAGATATACATGTACTGAAATGGATTAGTAGTCAAATGCAAAATGCCTGTCTCACAACAACATGATTGTTAGAATATATGCCAAGGCCAGCTACGCTCAGCTTATATTCCATAAATTACAATTGGGTAACGAGAGAAACTTGAAGACAAGAGATATAATGAATTGAAAATGGCGAACAGAAAACACACAGTATCGTAGATTTAATTTACAAGGCGTACAAATACTTAATATGTAATAGGGGGAGACTATCCTTACTAGGTGGATGTATTGCAAGAGAACAAGGTCAATGAGTGAAGGGAGGGGTGGAAGGTTTCAATTATCTGCTCTTTATATTGCCTTCCCCTTCTCCCTTTCTTTTCCTCTTTTGTTCCCCCTGCCCTTTTCTTTTATGTAGTTCTCTCTCCCATTCTCCCCCTTTTTCCCTCTTTGGTTCTCTCTTCCTGTTCCCTTTCCTAATCCTCTTATGTTCTCTCTCTCCCCTCTCCCTTTTCTTTTCCTCTTCAGTTTTCTATTCCCCTTTCTCACATATTTTCCTCTTTAGTTGTCTCCCAATCCCCTTTCCCCTTTCTTTATGTCTTTCAATTGCAGGGTGGGCAAGCAGCCCTTTATAATACCCCATGGTAGCTAGGCCACAGTTTATAAAGATACATGCATATACATTAACGAGAGAAAAAACTTCACAGAATTGCAATACATATTCTGAATACAATGCTAGCCCTTTCTAAATAACAACTTCTGTACTCCTGATTAAATATTATTTTACATGATTTTAAGTTCATATAAAAGGGATGGAAGAAAATGGTGAAGGGATTCAAAAGGTACCAAAATCTTGCCAGAACAATGTGGCATGTCGAGATATAAAGAAATTCTTTTCAACCACAGACAGTCAAGGGGACTTGGACTTTTGTTGAAACAATGGTAGGATTTACATGGCTACTAGTGATGGAGAAGTTTGATACCTTTGACCTAACCTTGCTCATATATGATATTATCCTAAGGTTATATTGTAATCACCAAAGAGACGTAGCTAGCAGCTGCAAGGTTACCAAGCAATTACAACTTAATATCATTGTCTCACTGCACTTCAATATTTGGAGTGACTTCATAAATTACACAACTCATCACCATGGAAACAAAGGTAGCACTAGTTGTTACAAACTTGGTCAATATTAAATCCAAGGTGCTGTTAAACCAGAAACTTCACAGCATAAAACTGTCAGGTACTGTTGGTCATGATGGTCATTTGCATGGCAAGAACCTTTTGCAAAACTGCAAATATTCTGTGTTGTGATCCAATAATTTTGCAGAATGAAACTTTCGAAAATCTCAACCACCCACAAAATTTGTGAAAGTTTCTGGTTTTATAGCAATGATGATGATCTTTGATGCATCTGGTCTCATATATACATCTCTGTTCCTTCATCTTCCCCATCATCAGGGTTATTGGTAGAGATCCAACGACCTATGGAGGATGCAAGGGCAGCTACCCATCTATCATGGAGAAGTGAGAAGAAAAAAAAGAATTACAAAAGCGACAATCAAAGCATTCTTTGACATAATTTTGTCTGGAGTTGTAAAAATAAATTGATAAAACGCCGGAGAGTCTACAAAATTATTGTTGGGATTGTTACCTTTCTACCCTTCTTTATTTTTCGTGGATTCTGTATTTAGAAAACACTACTGGTAAATGATTCACATGATCATGAGGATTGATGATGATAATGATGACAATGTATGACTAAGTGGTGATGATGACAACCAGATTACCATGACTGTGGTGAAAAGTATGATGATGATACATGATGATGACAATGTAGGATTTAGGAATGATGATAACAGATAAAAATATGATGAAATGGTCAATGCTGAAGGTGATGATGAACGACTATGATCAAGACAATCATAACATCAAGGTGAAAAACATCACCAGACATCTATAGATATCTCCCAATTCAAATAAACGAACGTGGTGATTTCAAAATACCTTTTACGATCTGTGTCATGATCTGCAAAGAAGTAGAACTCTCTCAGCTCCTCATCCGGTGGCTTGAGAATGAAGGCAAACTTCTTACCCTTCAGCTCTGTCTCCTGGATACTGTAACCATGGAGATGGACCACACCTAGAGATGACAATAATTTACATTTATAAGAAAGATAAAACAGAAGCGCTGAACATAGTATGGATAAAGTGAATTATCTCTGGATGATTTTCATTTTCACCATGAAAGTTTGTTTAAATGAATTTCATGACAAATCTAGGACAAAGTTATTACCCAATGTAACTCTCATTGCCAATTTCATTTTCGCAGTACAGGCTTAGCATCATACAGACTTTGATTCTGAAAGTCAAGAGTTCTAATAGTTCAGACAAAAATTTTAGCTAGGGAAATTAAACTCTCAATTCTATGACTACTAGCACTTTTCCAGTAGATGTCTTTAATATCCTGTTTAATTTGGTAAGAAAATTTATTTCAAACTAATATTCACCTCCTCACTAAAATGTACTCTTCATTGGCTAAAAAGCAATCTCATGCATGATCGGCACTTTCAAAAAAGACACAACATACCAAAACAGACAACAAACATCTCCTTAACTCGAATCATATAATAATTTCTACTTCAAGACAAACAACAAACCTTGTGCATCTAGGGCATCCATCTCCTTGTAATAATAGAGGCAGGCATCCTTCAGAACACAGAACCGTCTCCGAGCATTCTTCATCTTGCCGTTCCATTTTGTGAGGAACCCATTGCATTCTGGGTCTTTGATTGACAGAGCTGGGAGACTCACATTATGGGTGCTAATGTCCAGCCAGACATCCGTCTTGTGGCTTGGGTTGGCTGCGTCGTTGATGGCCTTACCCCAACTGGACAAAGAGATATATGTTTGGAGAATAATATTTTGTCAGTGGCGTCCCATATTAAAAGGTGAGCTATTCATTCGTCTCAAGTAACGCTTGGTGTGACTGATTCATACCATTCACAAACTTTGTTGATGGCATTGATACCCAACTGATGGACAGACATGAATTTATTTTGAGAACATTTTATACGTGATGTTCCAAATACAGAGATGGGTCATCAATTCTAGTCAAGTAACAATTGGTGTGATCATTTTATAGCATTTTGTCTGCTGGAGATCTATTAGGGCATTCACAATAGATGTAGAACCTAGAACCTCCATTAAGTCCTAAGCCAATTGCTTGTATCACTGACCCATTGTTCCTACATCTATATTTAGCTGATTTTCTGACAAGTTTGACAAAAATCAAAGGAAACAAGAAAAAAATGTTCTCACCTGCTCCTCTCCTCCTCATTGGCTGTGTAGAAGATATATGTTCTAGCTCCCTCTTTAGTGAGTTTAAATGAGAATTCTTTGCCGGCATCCCTAGCCTTGGTTACTGTGTAGTTCTGCAGGACTATTGCTCCCTGGGGTAGTGTATCCTACATGGAAAGTATATTAAAGGAGAGGTAATGTACTTCATAATGATATATATTGGGATGAAGTATTTATATTCATTTTGAAAAACACCGGAAAGAAATATAATTATACTCAGATGAGAGACAGAAGGACTAGTATACTTGAAATACAATTAACATCTTCTTTCTGGCTCTCAGCAGACAATAGTCTAACCTCGTGCTTCTCTTGAAACCTTAGAACATAAATAAGAAATTCTGTGATTTGAATTCTGAATAAAAACTACACCCAAGCATAATATGCATTTCTGTGTTATTACAAAGTTTTCCCAGTCATTATAATGTCTGCTGAGAGAAAAAAGGGCAGTGACAGTAACAGAGATACCTGTAGATGATCTTCTGGCTCTTAGCAGGCATGTTAACATTTTACAAATTTTATATCAATAAGTCCTAGAAAGAGATCAAAATTATATTAATCTGAAAATAGACTCACGTTTTCAGTCTTGTAGAAATAGAGGCAGTTGTCATGTTTTAGAACAAACCATCGTTTCCTCCACTGTTTGATCGGACCAGCGTTAGCCATCTTGTGCATGAAGCCACTCATGATGGTATGATCACCAGATCGGTTGAGACTATTGCATACCACAGTCCCTACAACAAGCACCAATGGCTCTGGAGCTGCAACAGCAACAACAAATTTAGATATCATTGACTGTATCAGGCAACAAAATATATAATCACATTGATAGATAATTTTGGGATGTAGCCACTCCTTGCTCTGGATCAAATGGGAAAACTGCACTGTTCCATCCCAGGTCACAGCACAAATGTCCTTTGGCAAGACATTAAGCTAAAATGACACTGGATCTCAACATAGACATAGTGAATGGATACCTGATAGCAAGGAACTCCTGAAAACCTATCAGCACCTTATGACAGTGTGGCTACACCAGGCACGGTTAATACTTGGTTGGTGCTTTCCCATATATTCAGCCACAGTGGTGAAAATAAAACCATTCCTACCACTACATGATTAAAACTATCTACGGATGTCCCATAATCAGCATATCACTTCTTACAAAGAACATGATGCCGATAAAGATGACCATTACATACCTTCTGTGGCTATCTTGACCACTTCTGAATGGCGTACTTGTCTCACATCTTGACCGTTGATTTTAATGACCATGTCACCGACCTTTAACCCGGCATTCTCTGCAGGACCTCCTGAATGGCATAGAAATGAGGGTTGTACACAGTGAGGGATTGGACAGACATGCATGGAAAGATAACATCTGATAATTTATGTAGCCTTGTATGGGATCAAGAAGTGCCAGCGGTCTAGGAAAGTGAATTCTGCAATTCCAATCAAAATCCTGAACATCATGATGGCTTTAGGATGAACTAATAAGTATCTACAGCTGGGAAAATATGAAATTCTAGATATGTTGCTTGGCACATATTTAAAAAGATCCCATCAAATACGTTCATCAGCAACCAAGATTGATATTTTTGACAAAATGGAGAACTACTCACAAGGGTAATCATAGGGATGACAAAATGTTTTTGATCATCAACATCATTAACAAATCTAAAAATTCATTACTTTCTCTTCCTTCATCAGATTTTTCTCAAAAATTCTTTTACTTACATTTTAAGCTATTTCATTTTAATTCAGCTTGAAGTAATTTGGTCATTTGGCAACCCATCCATTACCAAATATGATGGAAGCTCTAACACTGATATCAACTTCATGCAATCATAATGGATATAATACAATCTTAGATGTGATCAGTAACTTATGGAACAAAGTTGTGACACAATAATTATGACAAATTGCTCATGATCGAATCTCCTACACTGACTGAATTCTTAACTCCAACCCTGGACCCAGCACTATGCCTCACCTTAACCCTAACCAAACCTTTAACCCAAATGCAACTCTAACCCTAACCCTTTGACGAAATAAAGCCTGTAAGCATTGTCGCAGGAGCACATATCGGGTCACAGACAAAGTAGCTTGGACTTGTCCTGAAAAAACTTAGTTCTAAAGGTAGACCGTCTCTTTTGATTGTAAAAAGTATCTAACCTGGGTCTAAGGTCGTAATAACCACTGGTTTGCTCTTCTGTATCCTCAAGCCATAGGTGCCATCTTGTCTACAAAGACTGATCGTCCGCTCTCGACCTATGGGGACAAAACAATAGAGGGCGACATAAAAAATTAGAACAAAGGAGAAAATCACTTTGGTTCAAGTGGGCATTTAATAATACTTTGCAACAACTCTAGAAAGGTGTGAGGCATACATGTTATATCCTTAAATGTGTTAGAAAAATAAAAACTCTTCTGTATTCCCATGTTGTCTGAGAGAGTTCCATAAAGACACTCAATATAAGTATCAGTATTTCCAGCACACATTTTAGGGTGTGTAGAGAGCTCTTGCTCCTTCAAGCACATTCTACAAAGCAAGTTTTTGTTGGAACAGTGCTCTTTATTTTTACACCCTACAACAATACTGTAAGTATATTCAACCTCAACGAATATCCATTGTGTCGTTTTTCTAGTAATGTAATAAAAAGATGTCCTTCTCTGAAGAACAAAAAGAACTAATACAATCAAAACCATTTACTTTTAGGAAAGGCAGAATGTTGCGATTTTCATCGGATCACGGCAATTAACTGCAGCAAGGTGGAGTGAGATGGTTGGTTCCTGTTAATTGGCGCATGGGAATATGAGGATTTCAGGAGTCAACAGGTTAACAAAAATCACTGCAGTGTGACTTGGACTAACTAAAGCCTTACTTATCCTGGACAATCGCACAAAGGAGTCAACGGGTTAACAAAAATCACTGCAGTGTGACTTGGACTAACTAAAGCCTTATTTATCCTGGACAATCGCACAAAGGAGACAACAGGTTCACAAAAATCACTGCAGTGTGACTTGGACTAACTAAAGCCTTACTTATCCTGGACAATCGCACAAAGGAGTCAACAGGTTAACAAAAATCACTGCAGTGTGACTTGGACTAACTAAAGCCTTATTTATCCTGGACAATCGCACAAAGGAGACAACGGGTTCACACAAATCACTGCATCTAATGTGACTGCCTGACTGGGACTAACTAAAAGCCAAGAACTTACTTATTCTGGACAATCGCACAAAGTCCTCAGAGCCCCTCCTTCTCTGGATGCGATGAGGACGCTCTCCAAAGCTGGATTTGAACTCCTGCTCGGAGGCTGTGGTAGCGAGGGATGATGACTCCGAGAGGTGGCTGATCGTGTCTTTGGCCTCATCTGCTTCAGCATCTAAATGTTTGAAATTGTTGCCAAAATATACACTTTATTAGTTTTCCAGAAGGGAGATATTTTAAATTAAAAACACACACAATTTTCTCCCACATCCCTCTGTATAAGAGAGTTTGTGCTTAACCTGGTCCAGCTTCACAGGGATCATTGACTTTCACAATTTTCAAACTAGTGATATCTTTCACTAATTGTGTAATCATTCTTTGTTACATTGAAATATAAAACTTTTAACTACAAATATAAACACATTCTAATGAACATGAAACTACAAGGTAGACTCACAATGATGAGTTATGCCAGAAATACGCACATCAAAGTTACATACCATTTTCAGGATCAGGTTGTGCGCTCATCCTAAGCTCCTCATCAGTCTCTCGATATTTCCAGTCTTTCTTTTTGTAGCTCTCATCATAGATGTCTATCTTATCATACATATTCCTGGTGTCATCATCATCATCATCGTCATCATCGTCCTGACTCGAATCAAGACTTTTGTGCCCTTGGACGCTGGGTTGACAGGGGACCAGCGATGAAGAACTGCTCGACGTTGAGGAATCACCCTCCACATGGGTGAATTCAGGAACGAGGGGCTCTGGCATGTTTGTCACAGATACAGTCACTGCAGCCACTTCAGACCAGGGCTTGTTGATGGCTTGCTCTGAGTGTTGCGAAAGGAACTCTGCACTGTCGCTGAATGGTTCTGATCCAGTGATACTAATGGAGACGGACTGATTCTCACTGAGATTAGTGAGGGTGTCTGCTGGTCCTGGCATAAGGGCTGGATTGTCAGCAGGGACCTCCACAGAGGGACTTCTCTTTCTTTGTGCAGCATCTCCTACTGGCTCGATAGTAGCAAAGTGGCGGAACGGTTGGTCATTGTTCCCTTGCGGCAAAGCATTAATTTCTGTTGATTCATCTGCTGATGAAGTGATAGAGGCCTGATCTACAAAAACTGTTTGTGTACACATGGAGCTGGATGGCATACCGCCTATGAACACTTCCTCTTCTCCGTCTGAATCCAAACGAGTCACAACAGCTCCTGCTCCTCCACCATTGACGATGTGCTCCTCTCTGGATGCATCATCATCTGCACCACTAGCAACTTCCATGTCGCCAGTGAGGGAACTTTCGTCATCTTCATCACTCTCTACCTCTAGACTCCTCACCCGATGGCTTAGACTGATCTTTGGTCGAGAAAACGGCCTGGAAAAAGAGCTTCTTGGAGCAGGGAGAGGTCGTACAGCATCCTCACCTTCCAAGGGGGTGGTAGAGACATCTGAAGTGGTGGATGCTCTCCCAACTTCTAGTTCTTCTGGTGTTGCCCCAGGACGCATTCTTGGAGGTTTTGACGGTCTGTCCTCCTCAGAAGTGGCGCCTTGATCCTCTTGAACAACAGCTGCTGATTTATTATGGACATTTTCAATTACAGTATTCTCTTCTGTCACCTCTTTCTTCCCTTTCTTTGGATCTTTTTTAGGTTTCTTTTTAGAGTCCTTGCTTTTAGAGTTTTCAGAAACCGCTTTTTCCTTTCCAGAAGCTTCATACTGCTCATGGAACTCTCCTGAGGAATACTTCAGCACTCCAGGCTTCTTCTTCCTTGACAACGAAAATACCCGCTTCCCCATCTCATCAAATTCTTCCTCACTCTCTTCTTCTTCCTCACTTGCTCCTTTGCCTTCCTCAGTTAATTCTTGTGCAAATTCTCCTTTGGCATCCTCTCTTTCTTGAAGTTCTTGTTGTTCTTGCCCTTTCGTTTCTTTGCTTTCCTTTGTTTTAGTGTCTTTTTGAAGGGCTATATGTTCATCACCCTGACCTTCTATAACAGCACAGCTTGATTTAGACTGTTCAACAGGGGGTTCTTGAATACTGCTATGCTCTTGTACAGGAACAACCTGGTTATTCTCTTTTGCTTTGGTGTCTCCCTCAACCTCACTGTTGCCTTGAGCAGCTTCTGTCAGTGAAACAAGGACAATGTCTTCATCATTTTCAGCAATGTGTCCTTCCTTTTCTTGAAGATCTGCAAAAACACTGAAACGGGAGCTCTGTCCTTTCAAACTCTCCTTTTCATCAGGATCAGAGTTCTCTGCAAGAGCCCTAATTGTTTCTTCCGCTTCTTCGTCTTCTTCAGCAATCTCTGGTTGGACCTCAAAGACCCCACATTCGTCCTCACTATCTGAACCAAGACGGCTGCTTGCCTGGCTGCGGATAGATTGGGAGGATCTGTGACTTTTGAAAGAACTACCACCTCTGCTTCTATCTGTGAGAGACAAGACAAGAACACTGTACCAATAAGTACCATCATTATAAAAAATACATAGCTCTTTTTTTGTACAGGGAGAGTTACAATGCCACTGGAAAGAGTTGATCCTTCAGAAACATCGTGCTGACATTACAGTTCAAAAATAAGAGTAATGATCTAAGAAATATCCAAAACAGATTACTAGCATTGGTACCGATGGATAATGCATTAATTCTCTATCACCTAGCCCCTTTAATTATGTTTTAGAACCTCAAAAGCATACTTTCTGGGAACTACCCACTCTCTTGCTCCTAAGATAAAGCAAATCAAACATTCATTTTCTTGTAGTCACAATGATAAACTGATCCATTCTTGGTTGTCAAACGAACAATAAATAGTTGTTATCGCAATGTACTTGAACCTTTCTCATTGACTAATTAAAGTAAACTCTCAACATTTAGGACAGGATATGGACTATTATGGAGTAAACAATCTTGCATAATAGAATCCCCTGATTATACTTACTTAGAAAGTCATAAGAGTCTAGAGAGGACACATCGGAAGAAACACTTGACAGAGATAGACGTGGGGCAGGAATGGGAGGCTTTGGAGATTCTACAGATTCCTCCTTTCTCGTTGAATCTTCAGTTTCCTCAAAGGCATCATCATCACATGATGCAGATTCTGTTGCGACACTTTGGTTTTCTGGCTGGTTTGTAGGTATGGAGTTGGCAGTGACTTCTGAAGAAGCACTCAAATTATTTAGACTCTCCTGTACTGCTGCGGGTGAATCGCTATCTGCGTCAGGTATAGGTGAAACATCAGAACTTCCACTTGCTGATGTTTCACAGGATTGGGTGATAGAAGTATCAGCAGTCTCTAAAGCATCTTCTTTAGGAGAACTGTCATTTTTAATACTTTTATTATCATGTGGCAATGGAGCTTCTGAAGAGTCTTCACCCCTCTCAGAAGTATCAATGGGCAAATCAGAAGGGGTTGCAGCAGTATTGTCTATAGAGTTACTTTTTAAAGTTTCACAATGTCCTAGTTCATCATTCGGTGCATGACTTTCTAAATTCTCAGGATCTGAGTTTCTTAATACATCACCAGTGGATTGACTAATTTGATTACTGTTAGCATCATGCAAGCTTTGTCTGCTTTCTTCATCTGATAATGAATTATGGTCTATACTCTCACTTATCACACACTTTTGTTCCTCTTTCTCAGTCTTATCTTGTGGGGTAATCTCTGTTGGGTCACAGACAGGCTCCTCAGAAGCAGGTGTATTCTTTTCCTCTGATATCGCTTCAGTTGTTCCCGTATTTTCCTTGAGGTCCAAGCATTGCTGCGGAGAAGCAATCCAGGATTTCCTCTTGAGTGGAGGCTTGGGCTTGGGCTTAAAGGCTACAGGAGGTGGAGTACCACCATTGGTCACTGCAGGGGTTGTCCCCGGAGAGGGTGTTGCACCAGCACTCACTGATCGAGGTCTTGATGATTCCAGAGGTGGTGGCTTAGGGGAAACGACCGGAGCTTGGCCAGGCTTTGGCTTTTGAGCAACCACTGGTGGTGGCTTGGAACTTTTGGTTGGTTTGGCTGCTGGGACAGGGAGAGCATCACTTGTGGCTCGTCTTGGCAGGGTTGGCTTGGCACGGGGCTTGGGGGCAGTCTTGGGTGGAGGAGTAACAACTCCTGCTCCTAAAAGAAATATAGAAAGAAAACCAAAATATTTTTAATTATTTGAATTTCATTGAAAGATAATGTTGACACATGGTCCCATGTATTGCCATCCAGTCAAAACAAAATCACAATTCTTGTGACATCCTTCTGCTTTGAAGTTGATAGAAACATGCATATCTGTTATCTAACTTTTAAATGTTAGATTTTCAATAAGAAGCACTATATCATTGACTGGTCAATATCCAATTGGATAGTTTGAAGAACTTAAAACAATGAAGGTTTGAGGACATGATGATGTAACTGTTTTGTAATAGTAAAGGTTTCCATGAAATTACTTAAGACAAAGTGATCAAAATTCTAAAGGGTGATATCAAAGTGTTATGGAGACTAGAATATTAATATTAATCTAAGCTGGCCAGAAAAATATACACATTATTGTGGAAAAGGCTTTTACACTCAAAGCTGTCCTTGAAATGTTTATTTATGAGCAATAAACCTCTTGATATTAGCTTTCAAAAAATTGATATGCTACAAATCTGGATCCATTATTTGTTTTAAAATTTTCATTCAAATCCTACTACTAAGAGTTTGAAGTAAATATCAGTATATTACTATATTTAGAGCAGATTTGGTTGACATGTAGGTACATGCATCTCTAATTCTTATTGTATCATCAAGGATTTAATTTTTAAAAAGTTATCCTAAAAGGTTCATTTAAGTCAGACTATCACATTCAATTATTTTCTGTTATTATTCACCATCCTTTCACAAACTCTTCCCTTTATGGTAACTCGTCTTCTTTTCCTGAGGCTTTATTCGATTTTCTTTCTTAGGCTACTTGCCCTAAACCCCTATCCATTTTTCACTAGTATTTTTCATCTATTCAACCTTATAAGAAGGACTCTATATACAGAGACATATCATTACACGACTTGAACCACATATCTATTAAAGCAATTAAATCTGATTGAATGAGTTATGTGAGGAATTTACCTCAGCAACAAGGCATGAAAACAGTGCGTACCTCACCCATACTGAACTTTAAAGGTCATCAAAGTAAATCAAACCAAACCAGGAACAAACTTGTACAAAACTTGTCAAAAATAATTCTTTTACTTCCTTAATGCTTGGGTAGTATATTGCATGGCAAGAATGACCTATTAAAGAACAATGGCAAGCTAGGGTACTTTGTCATTATAACTGCCTCACCCCTTCACAAAATAAAACACAAAAGATCATGTCACTTATTGAGGATATACAAACATTTGCAATAATGGAATGCAAATGCTAGCGCTACATGTACGTATCAAAGTTCTTTTAAAAGATTTGTGCCGATGTGTTGGATAATATCTTCAGCTAACAAAATACAACAGGTCCAATAGTGCGTGTATGTAGACAATCATGTTTTCTACAAACATCATATTTTCCACATCATACATGACTAATTAGAGCCATAACTGTTCAAAGTTCACCTTGAAATTGGATTTGTAAATATGCCTCAAAGGAAAATAGGTTTGCATAGCATACTCTGAGGTTACATAGACGACCTCTCAAACATAAAATATAGTCTATAACATAGTCTGAAGGATTGAAATGGCCGCTACTATGGAGAATGACTCACTACTTAAAAAAAAAAAAAAAAAAAGATTTAGTCCAGATAAAGATAACAGTAAATCAAATGTACATATAGGACTTATGTAAAGGTTTGGACATTTGGACAAATGTATATTCTACCATGCTCAGTTAAGGGATGTATATCATACATGTAACATGAGAACTGCCAAGATAGCTATACAAAAGAATGAAACATCCATTGTACAGAATAAGTTTTATCTACTCTCAGTACTCTGTAGTGTAGGTTAGACAGTCAGTAGACAGTATTTTATCACACTTTTCTGTCTTCACAACCTTTCCTAACGACAACACTCCCCTAATCCCAAGTGAAATGACAAATGACTAAGTCAAAGGTTCAACCCATCATTCCAATCCCACTCAGGTGATATAACCTATACCAGAAGATGTGTGAAAAGGTTCCCATAGTAACAGGGTGACCAAGAACACTCGGGGAGACGAATAGGAACAAAAATAGGAAAAAGATTTTGGACAAAACAGTATAGACTTTGGAAGTGAAGAGTTCTCATACTGGCTAAGTTGGCAAGGTTGCTGGTTACAAATAAGATTTTGCTAAACAAATTTTTAACAATTTGGGGCTCCTAACACTTTAGAGGGGCTATAATGCCCGCACTCGAAACTGCTGTATGATTCCTGTTTCTGCTCATGTTACTCTCCTCGCTTCCATGCAATCACTTGCAGAGCAGCTACAAGCTTGCATACGCAAGGGGGGGGGGTACTCAGATTTGGTTTGGACGGGGGTGTGCCGCTCAAGGCTTGAAACCTCTACCCAATTTTCACAATTTTCTTGGAAATTTTGAAAAACAGACCCATGTTTAGGGATATATGTGTTAAAAATGTGACCCATATTTAAGGATTTTTTTTGTAAAAAAGTGACCCATTAGAGCTACACACCCTGTATGTCTAAATATNGGGTACATACGCACTACTCACCAAAAAATTGGACCAAGCAAACACCAACTGTCTTTACTGGATTTTCTGGTAGTGTAAATGGCAGTTCCCAAAATCAATGAATTTAAAATGATGTTATAGCTGTGTAAGTGGACCTACACTGTATGGTGGGAAAAATGATCTATTGCAACTCACTATCTTTGGCTTACTTCCCCCATTAGGCCTACCATTTGCAGATAATCATAAATAAATCAATTGATATCTCACTACATGTACTTTATAGGCACAAGCATGTCAGTAGTCCCAGTACTCTACTTTAAATGACCTTTGCATAGCCAGAGGTAACTGATATATCCATAAGGTCAATTAACTATGAATTAAGCTTTCAAATCTTTGAATTAATATTGAATTCTTTTAGTACAATAAAATGTGAATTCCTTTTCAGTTGTTATCATTTAACTCATCTTACTGTATATTTGTAAGATATTCCTGCCTGTCCCTTGAATGAAAAACAACTTGGTTGTACATGTATTGAGTGCATCCAGGGAAACATTTACAGCAGAGGGGTATGATGATTCCACCCTGATACTACTTCTACCGGTATCTGCAGTAGACAAATATTGGCTGTATGCTTCCTGTAAGTAACTATGCACATGTAACTACATGTAGAAACTTTGGTGTACATGAACCTTTTGCACAGTTTGTGAAAGGTCAAGATTAGCAAAAGTTTAATTCAAAGTAATAATTGAATCACAACACTGATATTATGGCAAACAGCAAAAGCTTGTGTCACAAGAGTACCTAGATAAGCTAGATTTCCTAAAGAAAATGTACAAAAAGCTTTATAATGCTAAATATATTACTCATTGCCGATGTAGTATCGAAAATGATATCGCTAGTGATATTCTTTTTTCTCGCAATGTTGTCTCGCAATGTGTTGGCCAGCAGGACTGTGAGTGTCATGGCGGCGTATTGTCCGCTTCCAAAATTCTTTATAGTTTACAATATATAGTTTTCCAGAAGATATACCTGGGTGTGAACAGTCCGAGTAGGCCTACTGGTAACCAGTGTGAACAGGCCGAGTAGGCCTACTGGTAACCAGTGTGAAGAAGGCAAGTGACTTGACCTCTTCATGAAACTTGACCAACTTATCTCAATGAATAACAGCTAAATTCCTGAATTGTTTCACCGGTCAATGACAAACTATAACCACTATACATCATTATCCAAGTTCAAGTTGTATTCTCCAAATTGAGTGTGAAGCACAAAATAGATTCATAAATTATAGAGCTATTCATGGCCTAGTTTCCAATTCCAAATGGAATGGTCTTTCTCAGAAGTCTGGAAGCAAGACTCCAGTTGAACTTCTATTCTTTATTATCCTGATAAATCATAGGTTCTACATGCAATTTGTGCTTGACGGCCTGACTTTACCTCGGGATTCTTTGAATGTTATTTCCTGTATTGAGTCTCAAGTTCCAGATCCATGCTCAGGTTTTGGATCACATTAGTAAGCTAGATACAATATAATGGAGCAGAAATGTTTGGTTACGTGATATGAGTGTTTAGCCATCTTATGGTCTATAACCAGGAACAAGTTCATAGAGAAGTAGGCGAACACCACCTCCCTTGGATGACGAGCCATCAATACTCTACTCCGTCAAGTCATGTGACGAGACCCACCTGACTTTTAAAATGTATCCCAAAATATACTTAATCTGTACTCCTTTTAAGAACCCTACATGCATTTACTTGCATGTCAAACATGCCGTTTTCTTGAGAAGGCAATCTTTAAATACTGATATAATCCAGAAGCCACAATCGGTTATTTAATGTCATGACCAAGTTAGTAGTTTTACTGTTAATGATATTCTTCTTCTTCTTACAGATTTTTTTTTTCTTTTTTTGAGATAATGAAAAAACTGAG
>BEXV01000131.1:247441-257536 GCA_003118195.1 Hemicentrotus pulcherrimus
CCTGCCCCCCCCCCCCCCCCCCGATTTCATCATAGCTTGCTGACCTGTTTAAATCTTTTAAAACTATGAGCAGAACATTTGGGTTTCTACTTCCCTTTAAAAACATTGAAGTTCTTCGACCATGAAAAAGGAAAAGCTTGCTAAATATAGACTGTTTGATAATCTGTTTTTGTTGATGCTCGTTTCAACTTTGTGTTCATCAAACATTGAAAACACATGCAGTTGGGCAAAGGGGAACAATTTAAAAACTGACAGTCCTACATGTATTGAATATAACAACTTATACTGTTAGCCCATATTAGTTGAAATTTGATTTTGAAAACTTATAAAATATTGTGGTATTGAATAGTCACCATTTACATGTATGTTACATCAAATAACATCGAATGATATGCTCAAGTAGCTCAACAGTTTAAGTACCATCAACTGTTATTTAATACTGGCTATAAAAACCATTTCAATTGGTATATAATCACTCTCAGGGGCCCTCAATGTCACACATGGATCACCTTTGTACATATAGATGTACTTCTGAATAACATAAATCACTAAAGTCTTTAGATTACATTCAATGCATCGTCATTGAAAAAGAGAAAAGAGAAACAGGTAAAGTTTGTACAAAACTACAGATGAAGAAAATGATTTTCGATACTGTGGTCGAGAACCTTCAAGAATGTGAAAGGAAAATTTAAAGGTACATGTATTTGGTCATTCATGCATGTGAATACAGTATACCTGCATGTCAAGCTGTTGTAAGAAATCTAATTTTCAAGTTTATTCAGAGAATCGACACCTCAGAAAATATGATAGTTAAAATAATGGTTAAGCCATTGCAAAGCAGTACAAGGTTCACCTCAGACTTGTGGAAGTTCTGGGTCAGTAGATTGTTGTCACAGTCGGCAGAGGTAGATAAAAGTAGTTTTGTTCTGTTTCTCTTTTAACTGTTTTTGTTCCCTCTTATTATTGTTCATCGTTTGTATAAACATGTAGATATATCAGTTTCCATTACCGGTATATGTTTCCCTCTTATTCTTGTTCATTGTTTATATCTACATGCAAATATGTCATATGGACCACTGCTCTTGCAGCCGAGTCTGGAATAAAGTCTTGAAAATTGAAAAATTGAAATTCATGGTCCATACAGAACCCATATCTGCCTCTTTTTGAATGGTGTCCTAATTAATTTAACATTGCCTGAAGTTTCTTCAAGTCAACCTTTCTCCACAGAATTAAATTGCAAATTTGGGGGTGTATTCTTGCACTTCAAGACTGTGAAGATGTCATGCATAATAACCACTGCCATAAATATGTGTGAATTCACGGACGCTGCAGTCTAACTGAGCCTGCAAGGTGCAGGAGTCCCATACACATTACCAATTAACATCTCATTTTATATTTTGTCTGTTTCTGAGCTCTAGTCAAGAACAAAGGGCTATTAAATTAACACAATGATCTGATATACTAAAATCTTTGGTGTTTGTCAGACAATGTCAGTTATGTACATGTATGGGACAAGACAACTTGGATTTTTCCTAAAATCTTATAAAACCCAGACCAAAATACCACCTAAAAAAGGATTTAAAAAACCCAGATCCATGCTATGCTTAACTTATGTACACCATTCCTGTACTATTAGAGTATATCTGATGTGCACCTCAAATAAGTAATGGCCTACGGCAACACAGCATGTGCTATAGTGAAAAAGATGTATTATAAACAGAGGACAGAGGATGAGGAGGAGAGAAAGGGGAAAATATACTTACCAACAACAAGAACAAATTGTGAATTAACCTTAAATTTCCTCAACCTATAATCACAAGACATCAAAGCCACGTTGAGAACCATACAGCAATGCAGACGGTTTCTCACTGAAGGTATCTCGCAGTCTTTAGCCCTCTTGGTATGGCAGTTACTAGCTTGTAAAGTCAAGGCAAGTGCACTGTGACTGTGGGACTGTGGGAGATGATGCTGATGTAGAGTGTGACTGTGTTTTCAGTCTGGTCATCAACTCTGAGCCTGGGATCATATCTTACAGTCTCGCAATTCAGACCTTTTTAGTCTTTGTGTTACAATTGGAAATGACAAGTTACCCATTCATTTTTGGCCCTTCAAAATGTACATAAAACATGAATGCCTGATGGAATATATGAAAGGGCTTGAAAATCATCTAAAATGAGCTATTTTGTACCCTAGAAAAGCCTGGAAGCTGGCAAAGTGACATAAAAAAAACTCTTGTGAGCTAGTGCTTTAATTTACATGAAATTTTACATGATCCCTGTATAAACATGTATTAAAAACTACAAACTTATAGAAGAGATCTATTCAAATTACTCTAATACAGTGTAGATGTACAAAACAGTTCTAGTTCCTGAGTTACACTCTTATGGTACTAGCCACAGACATCAAGAATAGGATGTGATTTGTCTTTATTCTCATACGTTGTTCCATGCAGCCTCCAGGGTTTCACCAAACACACACTTTTTCACTCATAAGAAAACTATAAGGCCTGTCTTCATCGATTGTATGTATAGGTCCATTCCATGGTATTAAATATCTTAATATTGTACACTACAGAAAATCATAAAATGAGTCTGAATTCTTACTCTAACAGTGAGAGACATTGAGAAAGGGAAGAGAGAGAGAGAGAGAGAGAGNGGGGAGGGAGGATGAGAAGTAAAGATGAAATCTGACACCAGTTTTCAGGAATTGGACACTCCTCCAGTGACAAGGTATTAAAGGGGGTGACCTAACTTTATAGTCTGATAGACTGCAGACCACCTTTATGCTAACATTGTACAAGAGTGGTCTCCCCCTCAAAAAGACACTTTAAAAAAATACTTTTTCAGAGCAGATTAAAATTTACTTGACATATCATATTTTGGGAAGGATACGGTACTGATAGGATGATATTTGGAGTCAATTTACATATCAACTTGCCACTTTATTTCAGCATTTTTCCTAAAGTATTTAATATTCCATACTTCCCTTTTCAAAAGTTATATTTCTGCATATAATGGGTGACATGATTGAATATACCAGGCAGGGAGTTGGAATGGAATACTACCCACTTCCCAACCACACTCCCTCATCACAATATCAAAAGAATAAACAAATTAATACTAGTCTGTAATCACATACAGTAATTTGATTAGACCTTACAGATGTTAGATGACTGGCTAAAAGATTAAAAAAATAAAAATCAGACAAAAACAATTACCGGTAGACAAATTAGAGAAAGGACAAAAAGGCATTGGACTTTATAGCAATTATCAAACCATTTGGTCATCAAACTTGCAAGATATAAATAAATCTCTCATGAAAAATTAAAATAAGGTCAGAACCATCAAGGAAATCGTATAAGAAGTCATAAGGCTTCAGCCAGAATCAGCCTTGATGGAATAGACCCTGCGTAGCTTTTCAAACCACAAACACTGTCATATTTAGGTCTGCAGTTTCAAGACTATACTCCTTATGCAATTTCCCCTGAACTTACCATTCATCTTGATCTCTTTTCTTCTACAATTCCAAGTAGAATGCTGCTAATGATTGTACTTTATACCTCAAAAACAGACGTCATAGTTTGGTGAAATTATTGTACCATCTGTTGTTTTGCTCAATCCAATGACAGGAAGTAAACATCTGAAATAGAAGTGTAATAACAAAATAATGTTGGTTAAAGATAAACTATTATTTGAGGCTTAATGGTACTGTTTAGCATGAAATGCCACCTAAAATTCACACATTTGAGCTGTAAATATCTGAATGGAAGCATAAAAACAAAACTGATATTGGTTAAACAATTACAAAGTAACTGGGGCTTTATAACCACATACCACAAAAAGAATATGAAAAGCTTACCGGTACAATAGCTGAATAAACAGTAAAAATATAGAGTATGTGAATGGCTGCAGGGAGTTTTATGTTGCTTTAGCCGTATGTTTTTCAACAGATGTGGAAAATAAGGAACAAATAAAATAATTTTTCTCCTAAACCACTTCCTTCATCATAATTTTCATTGACATTTCTTTTTATTTTTACATTTTTAATTGATGTATTGACAATTTAAGATGTTTTTTGTTTATAAATAGTGCTCTCTTTCTATTTACAGAAAAAAAAAATGTAATAGAATACAATTAGAAGTAAATACCAAGTGTCAGGAGGGCTGGATAAACATAAAGAGGAACTGAGTGAAAAGAATAAACATCTACATTTTTGTAGCTTCTGAAAGTCATTATTATGCAAGGGTCGACACTAACACTAACATGCACCCATGACAACAAAAAAAAATCTAAGTCTGGAGTCTCTAGACCCCAAACATGCAGTTCAGAATTGTTTTGCATGTACATGTAGGGCTCACGAATACAGACTCTAAAAATTCTAATCCAAACCCCTTTTCAAAAGAGAAGAGTTAATGTGTAGCCAGGCATTATGTCACAATCCTTCCAGTATAAACACACATTTTTATTTTATAAATTGCTATCTGGTTTAAGTCACTTCTGTTCTTCTATTTGAAACACTTTGTTGAATTTAAGTCAATCATTAAAAGGAACATAAAAGCCTATAAACTAAATCATTCATCAGGATCCTTTACCAATGCAATCACAAACATACATGTACTTAAACTCCCAAAGAACATGATGCAAGTTATACATTCTATGGGCATATACATGTACATGTGGGCATATACATGTATACATGTAAATGTATGAGCATGGTATAAAAAGAGAGAGATATAACGTACATCATTGAGTCCTATAAATTAGAATAGCAAATCATAAGCTATGCTTAACTGAAACCAGTTATTCCTATTAAACGACCCATATGAAATGCTCAGGAAAATTCATTATCAGGCCAATGCATGCAAATTTTATTTGCCTTAAATCATTGCAGCTTTGTTAATACCGCTACCCCGGTATTCACATTGATATATTAAATACAAACTCTAAGTATATCATATGTTGTACAAAATAGAGATTATCAAAAAGGGGATCTAATCACTAGGAGTTCTTCTACAAAATCCACAATGAGACCATGTAGGTCCATAATGAGACTCTGGATTTTGACCCAACAAACCACATCACTCTTGTGACAAGACCATCAAGAAAAGTTCACGCTGATGGGTACCAGTCAACTACATGTACTAATGAAAAGCAGTGGCTAAACCTAAAAACAGACTAGAAGATTTTGTACTTGCACCTACGTCTTTTGTGACACACATCCCCATTTCACCTGCAAGAATCTTCAGGAGTGAAGGAGGCAGATTATAAAGAAGAAGAAGAAGAAAGTTATTAATTCTCCAATCAAAATTACCATTGGAGCTACATGTATATGTGCCAGTAAGGTACCTAGTTATTTTATATCAGGTCCTTTTAAAATACAGTATACACTTAACTGAATAGAGAGTTTATATTCATCTTATTATACATGAACAATACAGAAAGCTTACAGTATCAACTTTTTCTAACCTTTGACTACCTGAATAATTTTGTTTAGATTTCTATAAAGATAATACACTTGTGGCATCTCCATTTTGGATACCGGTATACATTTTGTAAAAGGATGTCAAGAAATCATTATTGACCTATACATTCCTACAGCTGACTATAAGACCATAATCATAATGACATGTAATTACTATTAGCACCAGCCTTAAATGTACACATGTACACAATTGTACATACAATTACTGTACAATACATGCTCCTGTACAATAGCTCTGTGAGCAAATTTACAAAGAAAATATTACTTTCCACCCTAGACCAAATACTATACATACAAACCTAAGTACTAACCCTATAGATAGAGTACCATAGGGCTTACGTCATATTCTCTCATAGTCCAGCTACTGGTTCTAAACAACAGAGCCTGTGCTTAAGGTTCACAGCAAAATCATTCAAGCAACGGCCTGAAGTAGGGCAAATTCAGTGTTTGGCACTAGTGTGGTCAACAATTAGCCATTGTTTAGCACAAAATTGATTGGAACAAGCAACCTTGACATTGACCAGTTTGATTGCACACTTAGATATTCTTTTTGATAAAATAACACCCAGAGTATGTGTGTGGCCTACATGTAAGTACAACATGTGTAAATAGCCCTAGGTGTGTTAAATTAAAATGTGTGTCTTTCAAGTACATAATTGTCTGTTTGGTATCAGAAGGGAATTATTCATAATATACTTTGCACAGAGTTAAAGCCCTTAAGGCTCTGAACGGACAAAATCTACAAGTGTAGCATTTCCTGACTGATTCTCAATAAATATATTTCCGGGATACCAGGATTAATGATGCTAAAAAAACAATGTGGATGCATTTATCCTGGTCAGATTTGACAAATGGTTAGTTTCAGTTTCACATGCAGGTACAAGAACTAGACTTACCATCACTTGAACTTTGTGCTTTTTAAATAGGCCATTAAAAGAGCAAAATCTGAATATGTTTGACTACAATATAAAAAAATCAAATCAGCCAAGGCCTCAAAGACATTATGTGCAAAGAGATATAGAGAATTTTCAACACAGAAAATAAATACAGAGTTAAGTCTGGAGAAAAAACAAGCTCCCTTTTGCCAGATGACATGCATGTAAATAAATCTGTAAGGCCTATCATGAATTGGTGGAGATCTATGCAATTAAAGAATGACATGTGAAAATCTTGACCAAGATGTGTGACAAATAGCTCCATTGTATTTTTTAATCTTACATTTTGAATTTCAAATGTTCTATGAATTTGATTTAGTACACAGTTTGGTCAAAAAATTAAGCTACTTTTCAGTCAGTTTTTCAAAAGATAAAGGCCAGTTATGGTCATGCGATTGCATTGTGAAAGAAACGATCAGAAAAGGTTGATCATCTAGCATATAAGTATTGGTGTGTACTGCAAGGTTCTGGAATCATCAAAATGATAAGAAATTTGGGCCAGTCTTAATTGGCAAAGTAACAAGCACTGTACACAGAAATATGTACATGGGACTCCGCGACATGTGCACGACACATGCACGATATCTATCAGGTCCAAATAGATATAATAACTTACCAAATATATCAATTAGAAGGCGGTTTCTCAGCAAAATTTGTTACATCAATTGCACGTATTAGTCAAAACATATTCTTTCACATGATTTAAGAGCTTCTATTTCATTTTTTGAGAAGGGGTTGTTTCTAAAACTGATCTTTACCTTTAAATATATATCTTTACCTTTATATATGTATATATAGATATAGGAGTTGGAAGGTTACACTTTATTGGTACGAGTTATACAGACTGTTTTGAAGGCTCATCAGTAACAGTCTGTATAACTCGTACCAATAAAGTGTAAAAACTCCTACAGATGAGCACTGTCAGGAATTGCAGTTTCACTAAACTTGCTTATATATATATATATATGTTTATACATATATATATATTTATATGTATCAAAAATGGGCAGAGCTGTCGAATGCAAACTACATGACCAGCAAGAAGACATCAAGTAGTATCATTTATGAACACATGAATGCAATTGAAATTCCCCATAATACATTTACAATGGAGCTCCCATGTTTTTCTGGATAACCTTGTATGTGTACACCCTACATGTAGATCTACTACTAGTACTGGGAGTGGAGTTACAAGGTAAATACTAGCTGCTTAAACACTTATCAAACTATAGTTTCCTGCTGCCGGCCATCATCCTCATGCAGGGCTCAGCCTCAAGGTAATCAACTCTAACAGTCATCAAACTTTAATGAATTAATTAATTTCCTCCACAAAATATCAAACAGCAATTACATAAACATGATAGTTCAACGATTTGTCAATGAGTTACATATACATATATATTTTTATATATATAGAATAAGAGATCAACCAAACTAGCATTATAATACTTTCAAAACTACTCACTTCCTAGACATAGCGCAACATCCATGCTTGCTCTTCTTGAAACTAACTTCAATCAAGGATGTTCATGTACAGAGTCCATATAAAAAATTGTCCTAAAAATAAAATCCTACCACTTCCGTTTATTTGCTAACGTTGACTGGAAAGCAAATGCACATTGATTCGTTACCCTGCACTGTTCAGTTTGTCTGTGTATGCATTCCGCACGCAATATATTCATCATAACAATAAAATACACAGCACACTAAATGATTGGGAGAACTTACTCATCGCAGGCTCCAGTGCACTTCAAACTATAGTTTCACAATAGTTGGGGACTCTTTTCAGTAGTGCTTGTGTGTCGTCATTGTGTTTCATACTCCTACAGCGAACCCTGACTTAAAAAAAAAAAAAATACGCCCTATTGTTGTGGCCGTGATTATTTTACCATTTATGGTAACAAATGTCAACAGAGTTTTAGCATGGATGTTCAAAGTTCTTCCAAAAAATCACCGCCTTCGTACACCTGTCCAGATAAGCAGCATTAGGCGCTAACCCAGGATCTTATAACTTGCACTGTATATGATTGGTACACACGCAAACGAATCCAGCTTTAAAAAAAACCCGTGTGCAAAGGCTAACTGATCCGGGTTTGCAACAGGGGAAACCCCTTTTTTGTATGACTTCGCTCTTTAAGAAAATCCCGAAGAAAATGTCATTATGAAATGTACAGGATACTGATTCAGAACAAGATAGAAAGGAGCAAGAATTGACGGAGGTATGGTTAAACAAAAAGCAAGCAATGAGTATTAGAGTATGAGGGGTATTCTACTCGATGGCCTTTGCCTCTGAGTGAGGGGGCAGGGAGGATNGTGTTACGTTTTTGAGGGGGCAGTACTCCTTCCCTCATTATGAAATTTTAAAATCAATGACACCATTATTGCTGTCATCATCAATTTTACCCATGATATCATCATAATTAAGCCTATACAAGGCAAAAACTAAAGATGTATTTTTGAAATTTAGATTGACTAACTAATGAAGTTTGGTCTAAGCATGAATGTCAAGAAAATATTAGACAATGATTTTTAGTAGAACAGAGAATAAGCCTAGAATATGTTTGAAACTTGATGGACATATCATTGAGCAAGTCAGTAATTACATCTACTTAGGACAAAATATCACAGATGATGCCAGATGCGAAGCAGAATAAAAAGAATAGAAATTGCTCGGAATACATTTCTGGCAATGAAAAGATTATTCACAAATAGAAAGGTGAAATTTAATTTGCGCTTAGGTTGAGACTAGTAAACTGGTATGTATGGTCTGTCCTATTGTATGAAGCAGAAACATAGACAATAAACAAGGCCATGGAAAATAGAATAACATCTTTTGAAATGTGGATCTACAGAAGCATGATGAAAATATCCTGGAAAGGAATGAAAACCAACAAAGAGATATTGCACATGGCAGGGCGTAAACAAATTGCACTAGTACAATACTTTGGTCATGTTAAAAGGCACCAAATCCTCTTAAAGGATTTTTTGGAAGGAAGAGTGGAAGGAAGTAGACCTGTAGAGGGAGACCCAGAATCAACTGGGAAGAGAATGTCAAGAACTGACGTGGATTAAAACTGCAAGAGTGCACCAGAATGGCAGAAGATAGAGAATAGAGAGATGTTGCAATCAACCTACGAACCGGGGAAAAATACTCAGATAGATAGATAGAACTAATGAAATAACGTATAACTAATAATTGATATTAACTATGATTCATGATTATCAAACCATAACAGATCAGATTCAAGCGGATAAGAATATTTTTTCTGTTCATTGAGTAAGAGTTGCTCTTATAATAAGCTTCATCATCGGTCTCCACTTCTGGCAACTAATTAGTCCCGAAGAACAAGCAATATGCACTCACACAAACCTATTAATGCTGACCCCATTTTGTTTTATGACATTTTCAATTATGAAATGCATTCAAGTGGGCAATATTTACGCAGAGATAATTGGAATATTTAAGAGAGGCATACTACAGTACAGAGACAAGTGCGGCTGCGTAGTACAGAACACTTCATGTTTCAAAGATAATCCAAACTTATATTCTAAGATAAGTACCAAAATCAAAGCGGTGTTGTTTTATTTTAAATAATTTCATAGTCTTATCACGAGTGCACTTTGTCGGTAACATCAGCCTACTTCTTCGTTAGCTAGAGAGAGAGAGAGAGAGAGAGAG
>BEXV01000131.1:275310-298355 GCA_003118195.1 Hemicentrotus pulcherrimus
AAACATATTTTGAAGAGGAAATTTGTTGTAATTGATCAGTAAGGCTTTCCCTTCGCAATGATATGAATTTTGCATCAATTCAAAACACTTTTGCTTTTTGGTGTGACTTGGTGATAAGTGCATGCTCAGGTAATTAAACGAAATGTTTTCGCACTGAGCACTGTTAGTGTTGGGGTTACTTTATTTCGATATCACAGTCACACGGCTGACGCTACCCTGTATATATCATCTAGCATAGACCTATTGTAAAGTTTACAATAAATCGTTATGATAGTGATGCAGTTTCATATCTAATCACTTTGTATTCGATATCACCAAAATTCTTTTGCATTTCACGCAGTTTGAGTGACGTCTGCGTGGGTTTGCCTTTTATCCGCAAATCAACTAATCTGCAGAACTCCGTAGACGACCGTACCACCGCCGTTTACCAGACAGAAACCTTTTTCACAGAGGCCACATCGTCGATCTCCACCTGGCAATTATCCATCGTCCTCTTCCTCGGCATCAACTTCGCTAGTTTCCTTATCATCCTCTTCGCCTATATCGCCATCTTTATCAAGGTTCGCTACACCCGCGCTGAAGTCGGCAAGACGAACCAGACGTCGAACGACATCAAGATGGCCATTCGGATGTTTCTCATCGTCGGTACTGACTTCTGTTGCTGGATGCCCATCATCATCCTGGGCGTTCTAGTCCAGACGGTCGGGGTTGCCATCACACCCAACATCTATGCCTGGCTTGTCGTCTTCGTTCTCCCAATCAACTCCTCTCTCAACCCGTATCTCTACACCATCGTTCATTTTCTACTGACGTCATCAAAATAATGATGGGGCATGTCTTGCGAACATTCTTTAGGGAAATGGGGTTCAAACTTTTTACTTAGGCCTAAATATTCTTTGTATTTCAATTAGATTTTATTTCAATTATAGGAGGTCTGCATTGGGTGTCTCATGCAAGGCTTTGATTGTACATGATCATATGATTTGTTTCTTCCCGTGATGAATATTTTGTTGTCACTTTTCAAAAAACCTTTTCCCTTTTTTCACCTCTCCCCTATATATGTTATTAGTATAACTATGATATTAATTATTATTAGTAGTAGTATTATTGTTGTTGTTATTATTATTATTATTATTATTATTATTATTATTATTATTATCATCATCATCATCATCACCACAATCGATATTATTGTTATTATTATTATCATCATCATCATTGCCGTCATCATTTTCCTGTGAAATTTTACTCATTTCATTTTGTAAAAATAGTTCAGCATTGCCAAATATGTTATGTAATTTTAAATGAGTTCACCCACTCATACAGGCACATCTATAATAGGTTACATAAAGCATTTAAACTTCAATGAGTTTTTGTAACATATATATATATATATATATATATTTAAAAACTGTGTTTGTACATGTTTGTGTAGTTTCAAAGGAATTAAAAAAAACTAACCGAAAGTTCATTTAGAAGAAAAAAAATATGATCATCAACTTCAAAAGGTTGTTTAAAATATTTCACCTGCTATTTGTAAAACCACTTATAAAATGTACTGTGTATTTTGTTTATATCTATTAGACGTGTAAAGTATAACAGTTTTAGGCTACAACTGAGGCTTTTGAAATTGTCACTAAAATGTTGAGTTGCTACTGTTGTATGCATTCATATTGAAAATGTTGGTATTGCTTAGCGCCAAATCTGATTTAAAATGGCATCGTGCATGTTGTTTAATTGGTCACTACAATTCATCAATTTGATAAAAATGATACAAAATATATATAACATTGTAATTTTAAAAAATAATGTAAATTCAAAGAAGAAACTTTCAGAAGGACTTTTAAACAACACCAATTCGTAAATTCAAGTTCATTTGAAATAATATTGTTGACAGAATATTTTCTTTGATCTGCGTAGTACTCTTTCAGTGCTTTAAAGTGCTCTCACTGTCTTACTAAACAATATCTAGAAAACACAATAAGTTGCAATTTTGTTATACAAAATAGTAATATTTAATGATCCTAACAAGAATGGAACATCATACTTTTTCGGGAATTGCATGTAATTTCGTGCGGAAATGTGTAAGAGATATTGAAAAAAAGGTTTCCCTTTTATTCGGTAATAAAGATTGTTTGGTATCACATAACTTATGATTTGATCTATATTGAAGAATATTTTTTTAGTTATGGATGGTGTTATGTTGTCGGCTTTGTCGTGGTTCCCATCTTCGACGAGAATGACGTTGGTAACGATCGATTTGAATTAGTTGATGGTCTTGATGGTTTATTTTACCTGACTGATATGAAAGCATGAGTATGCAATGGTTGTAAATAAGTAACCAGGGGACCGGCAGCTTTAAGTCCTCTCCGACAGACTAGGTAATGAGGAGTAATGCCTTACCAAAGGGCACTATAGCATATTGACTTGGTTTCGAACCCGGGACTTTCCGGTGTATATGAGACCGCATCACTATCACTGAGCCATTGCGTCTTAATTAATGTGTCAGATTCATGGGATATAATAGTGTTGATGAAGATTTAGACGTTTGACAATTCCAAATCAGGAATGTCGGATAGGGGAGTTCATAGACAGGGTATTTATTATCAAAATATATGGACAAACCGTCAACACCCCCTGCCCTAGCTAGCGACACTTTAAAACGGACTTCGTCCCTTTTTTGATGGCGTCCATAATTCTATTTGATTGTCATACCCCTTACCAGGTGAAATTGAATTCTCTATCTTTAAAAGTTATCCCTAATTGCCGACAAAATATTAATTCGAACCAGGTTTTCAAGGGATGATGTCGGTACTTATGATATCATTGTACTGCAACCTATTACATAATACAGAGCCCTTTCCCTATAGGAGATCAATCGTGTGTTGCAACCTAGAACTCGAACTTGAAAGTTATTTTCAACCTTTAAAGGACCATCAGAGAAATGAGAACTATTTAACACTGTGATAGTCATATTGAACCACATAATACAAGTACATACAATATTATAGTTGAAAATTAAATCATTTTACACCGTAATCGCAATGTAGAAGGTTTGTTAATATAAAGTTTGCATACAAAAACCCCTATCCTAGTACATTATTTATTCTGGATGCAGATAAAGCACTGTGAATAAAATGCCTCATCTAAGAGTATTCGCACCTGGCAGAGGTTCGAACCTCTACTTGTTGATATGAGAGTCAGGTGGATATCATTCTATGATGCTCACACGTCATCATCATTATCATCAAAGTAACTCGGTCATTATGACGTAATGAACGGTATATTATAAATGCAGTGTATGTGGACCCCTCCCACTTTTATCCATTGCCCTCTCCTTGCACAGTCTCTTGATTCCAGTCTTTCTATCTCTATCTCAGTAATCCCCTTTCTCCATCCATCTATCCTGAATAAATATTGATTTTTTTTTTATGAACTCTCACCCCCTTTGTTAGAATAAAACTGTCAATACAAAAATACTTAAGTTCTATGACAAATTTACTCTCACTCTATCAAAATACTTCGATGACATCAATTGCTTATTATTATGTTGTCATTGACAACGAGTTTTTTTTTAAATGGCCAAGATTCGTTTATCGCCTTGAACTTGATATGATGGAATGCGTGACAGCTAGGCACAAGTCATAGCTGCCATCGTTTATGAAAATGCTCGGTAAATCTGATTTGTGTGATTTCCCTTTAAGTATCAAATATTAAAAGATAAGCCTATATATTCCTATCATGCCTAAACATAGCGAACGGAATAAGAGTGATTAAAGGATGATGCAGCGACATGATCAGTTTATCTAATTTATTTTTCAACCTTTTTTAGGTAGGCCTTGTCCTTTAGAAATTGTTACCCCGTGTTTTTTAGTAGCCGTAACAACACTCATCATTGTGTCGTCTTATGATAGGATTAAAATGACCTGGGTTCAAACTACTGCTTGAAAGTTGTAGCACAGTTCTCAAGAACAAAATGTCATTTCTCATAACAACTTTCAAATACGTTAAAAATCACATTGGCATTTGAATAGCTGTAGGCCTATATGATAGCATTAATTCAGCAGTCATTTTCAAGCAGTCAGCTTTCAAAAAATGTAGGGCGAGGATGTGACTTAAAATGATGTATATACTTCTTGTTTACAATAATAATCCTCATCACTTTATTTGCAACTGTCTATTTTTGGTAAGGTAACTCTTTGCAAAATGAAGTGTGTTCCGCCCTTTTTGTTGAACTTCTTTTCTTTTCGGGTAGGTAACTCCCCGCAAGAATTATGGCGTACAAAAGAAAAACCGAATCTTCGACTTTGAACAATACTGCTAACACGCACGTAGAAATGTCGTCTGGTAGTACCGGGACGTCATTGCACGCATTAGTGCACTTAGTATATCAACCATCCGCATTTCCGTGTATATTTTTTTACCGCACAAAAATATATACCTGTTGAGAAGCGTATTGTATTGACAAACTCTATATCACAGTCCCATCGATAGACATTTGTGATAGTTTGACGCTATCGGGACTTTACATTGTAACCGTGTGCTAAAGTCGACTTGATATTTTGATGACGATGCTTGATAAATGTGATTTCATGGATTTGATAATGCATTATGGCGTTTAATATTGTCTGAGTTCGTCGACACTGCAGTGAGTTTGGTGCAGGCGCCGAAATCAATCGACAGTAATCGAGGAGGAAACTCTTTAAACTGCCGCAACACGCCTCAACATTCATAAGTCCGTTTATAAGTCCGGTGGCTTATAAACAAAATATTGTTCTTATTCACTTCTGTAAGGTAAGTTTTATCAGAAGAGGTTCAAAAGTTTTTTTAGATTATCCCATTAGGTGTGTGAATAGATACTCAGTCAGTGATGTTATAGTTTAATGAATTAGTTATAAACCATATGACGCTCTATGTTTTGTGTAAAATGCAAATTGTAAAACGTACCAATAATTTTAACTTTGTTGATATACACTGCCTGTAAAATAGCTGTCTACGAATTGAAGTTTATCGATTGGGTCTAGGTATTGATAAATTGGTAGGACTTTCTGAAAAACAGCTATGTATAGGCTGAAGCGAGTTACTGTGATTAAATACATGAATGAAATGAAAGTTTTTTGCTGGATCTATCTTGTTCACGGGCAGTCGAATAAATCTACATAACTTTACGCCTAGTAGTACGTTATTATTTTCTTAATGATCTAAATTAGTAATAGGCTACTAGTTTATGTCAGTTCCATGGTATTGCGTATTGCGAATATGATAATATAAGGTATTACGTCAGTCAAATCTCCGAGCTTACGTTGAACCGTTTCCAAGCAGTGAAGCCTAATTCACACATCGTACCAAAAGACGGCATCTGCATATTAAAATAAAGATATGAATTGTAATCGGCAGCATGGATTACCACACCCAAAAGCTTTCTATTGAAATGTTTGTCGATCATGTATTATTAATTACTTTCAAAAATAAAACTAGGCCTGGTTTATGTTTGAATTTGCATCTTGTCATATACCACCTACTTACAAATTGAATTAGTACAATGGAGTTCCCTTTCTATATTGAATTTTATGGGGGCATTGCCCTTTGATTTTTCTGGATTAAATATTAATAGATTGAGTACGTTTGAGAGACTGGTAGTTAATGGTTGATATTCATAAATGAATAATAAACGCCACAAAATCAAAACAACAACAACAAGAAAAATATTCATAATTGAATGACACACGCCTATTATAACTTTAACAACAACAGCAACGTGTAATATACGAGAAAGTATGAGCAAAAAGCCTGTGTTACAGGTGTTTTGCACTAAAACAGTCCAAAAATAGACATCTTATCATCCTGTCTTATGGCCCTCGAGTTTTAATAGCGTTTCACCTTTTGTTGGGAGGCTAATGACCAATCGATCGTTCGTGTGACTAGTTAGAGAATAGTGATGGACGAAATGGCTTCGTCATTTAAATATAGTCGTCATCGTATAATCATACGCATTCCCCTGATTATTTCACGTTTCACCTTTTTCATGTTTTCCCTACAGTTTCAATATCAATTTCAATTATGATTTCCATTTTGATTTGAATTCAATTTCTTATTCAACTCCAAGTTTTGTCTTCGTGTAATAATTTGACAATCGGGATGATACTAGGCCTATACTGCTAAGTGTTGTATTCATTTACTTGTCATTTGTACTTATATATGTCTTTATTCTAGGTTATTTCAATTCGAGTTCGTTTACTACACTCACTCACAAACTAAAATAAACTACAAGGGAGACAAATTTCTCTTTTTAGAAAAAAGGCAATCTACATGTATTTGCAAACTTTCATTACGTAATGAAGAATCATGGTTCAAGAATTGTCAACAGAAATAGTTCAGGTCTATACCATGTTTATAAGAACTTGATTTCACTTAGTCACCACAAAAGTCAACCGGGATAACCCTCTTAACTCTGACGTGGAAAACGGGCATTATATGACCCTTTCTTTTGTTTGTTCGTCTCTCAGTTGTATTCAAAGTAAACCCTTCGTCACAATTCCTATTGTTATCATTTTGAGGACAGTAGCGTATACTAGAATAGTCACGGTCTGTCTCCCTTTGAATATTATGTGGAATATCCAAATATAGAACGACGTATGATGCATTGATTGCAAGAGACACTGATATAATATCTACCTTTCTGCCTTTATAAACGATTCCCACCAAGTTGTGGGAAACTACATTGAATATAATAGTACATGTTTCTATAGAATGATTAGAACGACCTCAGTAACAAACGTATTCGCTGGGCTTTAAATACCTTTTGGAAGGTATTACAAAAGAGTCATGCTATATACCACAATAAAACACAACTGATTATGATCTTCCTTCCTTCTTCCTTTTCTACTTGTATTCTCTGAAATTAATAAATCAAGAATTCAAGACACATCTGTGTTGGGTATTAATCAATTTGTTACTGGAATAAAATAATAAATGTATCAGTGTAATATATCTGTGCAGGCCTTTACAAAAGCAACTACATGACTTGGATAACATAAGGTAAATCATATTACAAATGTGACATGTTAAACGATGGTTCTTTCGCAAAAAGATATAAACAAAAAGAAACATCAACTTTCGCTGCAAACAAGAAAAACAGAGAAGAAGAACAACAACAATAACAACAATAACTAAGAGAACAATATAAGATATACATAGGATAATTCGGGAGTTATCTATCGAAGATGGTTCTTTTGCAAAAAGATATAAACAAAAAGAAACATCAACTTTCGCTGCAAACAAGAAAAACAGATAAGAAAACAACAATAACAACAATAGCTAAGAGAACAATATAAGATATGGATGGGATAATTCGGGAGTTAACTATCGAAGATGATTTGCACCAGCCTTCCCGTTTTCACAACGTTCTGCTCGTATTTTCCTTGACAAGACAAAGGGCTTCATCCGTCAGACCAACTTCTTGGTCAGACTGGTTCTAAGAAAGCCCAAAACTTTAAATGATAAAAAACTAAAGAAAGCATTATTACAAAATGTGTTTCAATAATGATAAACATGCTGAGAAAAAAAAAATCGATAAAAATATATTTCGAAGAAATTAATGTGATTGTAAACAGTTAGAAAACACACTCAAAGTTAATATTTATGGTATCTAAACAGCTCAAGTGAAAATAATAAGTGGTTGAGTCCATGTATTCTCTTGATATAAAATGATCATGATCAATATCGAAAAGTTGCAAGTTAAAAGGCCTTTCATTGAGATTGTTGATTGGCATGCCTCTTTAAGCATGTATAATGCAATATGATCACGGTCTTATCATTGTAACAGAAAACTGAAAATCCCAGAAATCCACTTTACCATCAATGTGTTGTATCGGATTATAAAAAGGGAGGTTTCATGTTTCAGTAAGTGACTCGCTGTGAAATAATAGTGCATTTGTCGAGAACCTTTACGATCGATTTAAATGCAAACATTAAAAAAAAACACTAATGAACTGTGTATACTTGAATAATCTATCTCTCATGCAATATATAAAAATGAGGATAATTGGCAAAACTATAACAAAGGTAATGACAGTACCAATAATGAGGTGCAATTCTATTCGTCTTGAGATGCGTATACAGTAGGAGCTTCAGTATTCCAATTATTAGAAGCTATAACATAAAAAATCAGTATACAGTAAATCAATGGGACAAATCTATGTGCACGGCGTTAGTATGCAAGTATGTATACAATGTGCATTCTGATTGAACACATCATAACAACACACTTTGATAGATGGGTATTAAGATTGTAGAGAATATTGTGCTAGAGTTCGCATGAATGATGTCACTAATACAAATAAAATCTCCTTCTCTTTGGGGGAAAAAGTGATTCGTCATTGTTTGTATTTGTCGGGTAAAGTCGTCGAAATTCTGTGAGGGATATTATTTATGTAGTGTTGAAACAAATTATGTTAATTTTCAAATCAATTTAGTATATTCAACCAAACAAAGTATGTGCCGACGGTTAATGTAGCCCATTTGCCTGAGATTGTCTTCCCCCTCTTTTTTCTTGGACAAAATCAACCAATATTTTTTACTTCACTTATTTTCTTTTGATTTTGTCACAATTATGTTTGTATTTTAAACACCCCTTTCTTTCTCATGCTCCCCCTCTCTTTCTCTCCTCTCCGGCCCTCCCTCTTACCTCCCAGCTCTATTCCCTTGTTCCCCTTTCCTCTGTTATCTCATTTTCATTCTATTTTAAAGTAATATCACTTTTTGTACCTCTTCTGTATTATTTACATGCTTGCCTATGTTGCCATGCCTCGTAGCTAGCCTTATCCTTCTTGTATTTCATCCCTCTTAAATTATCTGATCCCCTATTTCTTACACTATCTGGTCATTATTTTGATTGTGTTGACATTATACCCGGATCCGTATACCGGTACTTGTACTGTTTACCAAGGGATAAGATTTCCTCATTTTCGTAGCGTTTGGATAATAGAAGAGTTACGTGACGTCTGTGAGTATATTTACTAAACTCTTCTCCCAGTTTACACTCGTAATGTCGCAACGCCCCTGCTACTGAATATTCCCATTTACCTTACACAAGCCGTATTAGTGGCACGAAGCAGTACACCCTCTCAATCCAAAGGAGTTGAAAAAAGACTGGAAATCCACTTTGTTAGGAGTCATGATAGGAATAAGTTCGTTTGAGAGTTGAATGCACTCGAAATCATAGTGGAACCCACTCAAAAGTAGTTGCTTGGCGGTGAATTAATCTCATGAGAGTGTATATCCCACTATATTTTAGAGAATGAATTGCACTTCAAAACGAAGCGAGTTTCGACTCCCGTCCATTTAGAGAGCATGTATTGTACAAGACTAATTTTGTACTAATCAGGACTTTGATCCCTATTAACGGCAACTGTGGTGATCAAATTCATCAAAAGCTTTTTTTCTGAGAAAAAAACACACTTAAGGACACTTACGAAACGCTTATTAAGACTGAAATAATTAGTTCCCCATACGCATTACCATTTGGCTTAACTATGCTAGTTATATTAATTGAATGACGTCATGATTGTTATATGTTGTATTGTCATATCTCTTGTGATAATATTATCTACCGGTATATAGAAATATGTTTCTAAAAGAAATGTGAACTAGGTTTAAAAATATTACTCATTAATTTGAAAGTGTATGAACATATTGAATATGACATTCAGAAAATGGTGACGACATATTTTACTATTTAATTGTTCTGACTGAAAAATTACTACATGTATTATTTTACGATTATTTGATATTAGTTATTTAGTTAATTAGAATCAGTAATTGATATGAAGATTGCTGAAAGTATTGAATTTGTATATTCTTGTATGTACAGTGTGTATTTTTAATTTGTAAACTGACTTGTATGAGTCTCCGGACTTTTTATTCAGCATGTTTTTATTTGCAATAAACCAGAATTGAATTGAATTGAATTGAATTGAACAAACCATGTATTAATAGCGACTTTTAGATTGAGTGGACGAGAACGGCGTGAACGTCCACTGATCATGCGTGTCCATGGCGAGCCGTTTTTATCATTTATTCCTATTTCTTGATATCAAGAATTGGACTTTGATATCAAGAAATGATTTTCTGTGGTAAAGCAAGGGTAATTCTTGATATCAAGAAATGATTTTCTGATATAAGCCAATGGTAATTATTGATATCAAGAAATAGGAATAACTGTTAAAACGGCTTGCCATAGACACGCATGATCAGTGGACGTTCACGCCGTTCTCGTCCACTCATTAGGTACTTTTAGATTTGCGTGGACTGATACATGAGACGTCCATTCAAGGCAGTGCATCAAAAGGACGTCAACCGTAGCAATCCCCATTGTCTTCGTGCGAATATAAAAGTCCCTAATTTAAAAGTCCCTATTACTGCTGTTAACCAATTTCTCAGGTTTTTGCGGGTATCAATACAACATGTTTTGAAATAAATGGCCATTGTTATTGTGAACATGGTTTTAGACATCTAAATTTGAACCAGAAATATGTGTAATAATTTCGTTCACCAAAAATATTGGCTGAATGTGTTTAACCATACAAACAATAGTGATGGGCATAACAAAGGTTGAGTTTTAATTCTTTTTACAATATTAATGAGTAGACATCTGAAAGGGTATGGATATGCAATGTAGTCAGACGTGTTAGTAGTGGTGGTGGTGGTGGTGGTGGTGGTGGTGGTAGTAAATGTGATGATGGAGGTGTTGGTGTTGATAGTGGTAGCAGTACTATAATTGAATTTTGATGCATTTTGATATCTTCATCTAGCTGTTTCAACGAAAACAAGTCATAATATAGGGGAAATCATGACACGTGTCAGATTGACTTAGTCACAGTTATCTCTATATCCTTGCAGACTTTACTCAAAATATCGAAGTCCACCTATAATAAATAACGTATTAATCTGAAAGGTGTATTGACTATTCACGGAAAACAAGCACCGGGGCCCCTCTTATCAATGAGTAGTCAACGCCAAATGGTATAAACAGGGAAATTCCCATCTCTGTTTCATGTCGCCTTTGACCCCTGTGAATTATATACATTGAAGGAAGAAAAAAAAAAAAAATAAAAAAATAAAAAAATTTTTCCCCTCCTTTTTTTGGTGGATAGTTGTGATATGATTCTATTGTTATTTGCTTTGCATTTTTACGAGATGAATAGCAAAAATGTTGGTGTTTGCTGGAAATATATAATGTTGTAGGCTTCCAGTAAACAGCTAATGATGGCAGGTTTTGACGCAGATTCTAGAATTGTTATCATTTTTCTATATTCATATTTTGGGGATTGCGTGAAGATACAGTCTTTTAAAGTATAAGGATAAACAAACCTTTATATTAATCAAATACACCTAAGATTTAGCGTGCAAAAGCGCAATTTTCTACAATATATTTCTTCATTTTCAACTCCTGAACCCTAAGCAATATTGTCAGAGGTTCAATGCGAAGGATCTCGATCTTGTTGGAAATAGCCGTAAAAACTTTAGACATCCTGTTCATCCTAGGGCCTGGATGACATTTTCGACAAAAGAGCTACAGTTAAATAAATTACTCATATTCTTACCAAGTTTTGTAATGATTTGTTAAGTATGTGAAAAATTGATTTGTCCCGATTTACGTTTCTTGAAAATGTGACATACTAAAGCAAAAGCCCTAATTNGGGTTGGTGACTGTTCCTATTTCTCGAAATATTGGAAATATAATATGCATAATTTCCTCCACTGTGTGGAACACGACCTTTAAACATTCCTGGTTTCTGTGTCAATAGGGTAGAATAATACAGCTAGCAATGTCGACTATTCAACCATATCTGTCCTTGCAATGTGCCAGAATCTACAAGATTTATAAAAAGCGAAGGGTTTTCCCTAGAGTTCTATTTTGTCTCGACATGAAGTACAGTACACGCATATACAAGTTCTCTACAAGATAAGAAGTTAAATTTAAAAAGGAACTGTTTAAAACCGATTGAGAAAAGTTGATTATATACTACTACATAATAAGTCTAAATTTTCACCTTTACAATGTTGACTAGAACTCAACGTTCTCCGGCCATCTATCATGCATGGTATACATATATTTCGCAAACATTTGCATCGGTGTTTAAAGGGGTTTTATTTGTCATTCGTAGTATTTAAACAGCTGGGCAGGAATAAAAGTACACAAAATGATGGTGGATTTTTCGATATCTGACGTTTTAGTTAATCATAATTCTGCAGTAATTACAACTAAAGGTTAATTTGTATAATTTATGAGTTTTAAATGCCGTTTTTTACCGCTATGTTTCATAATTTTGGGGATTTGATTTTGGGGAAGACATTCAGAAAGAGAAGAGGGAGAAAAGGAAAGAGAGAGGAAGAGAGAAAAAGAGAGAGATAGGGAGGGACGGAGAGAGAGAGAGAGAGAGATTATTATATAGACAGAAAGACAGAGAAAGAAACCCGTGGGAAACAACCTAACTGATGTAAATTAATGTCATCATGAATTGATGCTTGTCGCTTTGAATATTACCGACGCTGACAAATGAATGATTGAGTTAGCAAAGGCATGTTGAGAAACGGAACATATTTTTTTCACGAAAAAAAAGTATGTTAAGAAAAACAATTTATTATGGTTCCATACCATTTAGTATTGTTAAGATTTTTCTTTCACATTTCAATCTCTTTCAGCTCTTAATCGGAATTCGGCAAGTGCTTCGAACCAGAAATTCATAGTTGTTGCTTGAAAAAGACGAATATTCAGTTAGAGGAGGAATTGTAAACTGTTGAATAGGAGGCTGATCTGCTCGTACAGGTTCATATTAATTATCTGCAATCGGCGCCCTGAACATGAGTGAATGTAAAGCAAGTCGATAATTAAAACACTGTATCCTTTACACGCAGAAACCAAAATATTAGGTTAAATTAGGAAATACCTGTCCAAAAAAAAATTTCAGCTACTTTTGAACTAAAGAGGAGGGCAACATTCATTGTTCACATGATCATCGTCACATAGGCGGAGTTGATACTATAGGATTGAAGAAACAGGAGTTTTGTAGTAACCATGCCTCGTGGAATCAATTTGGACGGCGCGGAAGATCTTGCCGCACTGGACACACTCGATGAGGAGACTATGTTGGAGGCTATTTGTCGGCGGTATGAAAAGGACAGGATTTATGTGAGTATCCAACAAACAAACAAAACTTCTACAAATACTTGACTTTATTATTATCGTCACTGTTATCCTTATCTTTAATATTTCAAACATAATGTCACCATCACTACCATTATAATTACCATGAGCATCATCATTGGTATAGCCACTATCCCAATCATCATCATTATCATTTCCATCATCTTTGTCATCATTGTCGGAAGATATAAATTCCTTTATGATAATAGGAATGACTTTATTTAATGTGTAGACATGTGTTTGGAATTTGATGTCTCTACGCCATAATAATGTAATCTAACGTTTAGATATTAATTTCCATAGTAAGATAGTAAGATAGGTAGTCATTATCATCATCATCATCATAACCATCACCACTATCACCTTCATCTTCGTCACAATTATCATCCTCCTCCTCATGATCACAAACACCAGTAATATTGTCATCATAACCATCACCACTATCACCTTCATCATCATCGTCACAATTATCATCCTATTCATGATCACAACCACCAGTAATATTGTCATCATAATCATCACCACTATACCATCACCATCGACATCATTGCAAGGATAAGCCTTTTGCAGCTTATTGTGTACATTTATTATTACAAGATGTAATTGCATTTGTTTATTCACTTTCAAAATTATATAATAAAATCAATTGTATTGCGCCACTTGAATACCTTCCATAATTCGTTTTCTTGAAACCTTTGTAATTTTGTCATAATTTTGTTCATGATTATTCCCAGTTCATAACAAATTCTAGATTTTGCCTGAACCTCTCTCAAAGTTGAATTACCTGAAGTGATAACTCACACTCCAAGTGATTGATAAGTTTCGTGATACATTATGCATCAGACATTGTTCTTTTCACCCACTGCAGACTTACATTGGTGATATTTTGATAGCTGTAAACCCGTACAAACCTGTGGGAATCTACTCGTATGAGGTATCGTATTAAAGCATTAAAAAAAAGTTTGTTTTGAGCAAGGAGACCCTGAACTCATATGAGTTTTAATGCCCTTCAGGCTCCAAACAGACGAAATATTCTATGCCTATAGTGAGATGAAAGTATAGGTTAATGAAATATGATATTGATATGTAAATAAATGTATATATATATATATATATATATACAGTGCGTCCCATAGAAAACGAAACCGAGAATTATCGATGTTTTATCATAACTTAATCACAATTATAATCGATAAATGACACATATTTGTAAAGCTAAGATTGAAGTTGTATCATATTCTTCATAGGCCTGATCAATAATCAAAGGGTCAACATGACTCATGAAATGATATCAGTGATTAGTTCATTATCTCATTAAGAGAAAGTCACAGTTCACATACATTTACAATTTTGCACAATCAGATCATAGGCTAATCATATCTATTTATTTTCTCTTTTCCGGAAACCAAACTCGTGATAGTACTTGAACGTGAGATTTTCACAGTGACTATTGTCCAAACAGATAATCATGTAAAACATATTTCAGAATAGGTGAAAAAATGCACGAAATAAATATATGTATACAGAGATTTAGATCAATGGCGTATTCAGCATGAGGCGAAGCCGGTTTAATCATGCCCCACCCGATCTCTAAACTAAACAAATCTTTGAAACAGAAAAGCGTGATAGTGAATGCCTTCCAAAAAATGTAAATTTTCTGTTCCCGGTGATGTCTCCATTCTTGGTGTACCCAGGTACATTTTGCCTCTCTATGTTTATCAATTCAAGGATACGTCACCATCATTTCTTTCTTTTCCCACTCCTTAGAAATCACTTTCCTATGCCGACCTGAAATACAGGCAGTCCCTTCCGCCCCACGTTTTCGCTGTGGCCGACAAAGCTTATAGCTCTATGAGAAGAACAGGCATCAGACAATGCAGTGTTATCAGCGGCGAAAGCGGAGCGGGAAAAACGGAAACGGCCAAATACGTCATCGGACACATCATTAGCCACTGTAATAGCAAGAAGAGCAACTTGCAGGAAAAGATTCTCCAGGTAAGTGCATGATTTGTAGACTTTTACTATGTCAAGTTTCACACCAGGAGAGCCTGAAGGATTTTCATATTTCATGCCTCTGCATTCCATGTCATCAAAATGAAAAGTTAAGACGAAATATTGAAAATGGCCTAAATTGAGGGGATTTTTAATTTTTTTTTTATGTTCAATATTTCATCGAATTGTGTTTTGCTCCACCCCTTTTAAAATTACGATTACCTAGTGAGAGTTTTTTTTGTGATGTACGTGGCATGTCATCTAAGGTTTAGTAGATATTTGTATTATACACAGTGATAGGAACTGCAAGAGTATCCCGTTTTTTCATGTTCTATATCAATCTCCTATTTCTTCTCATTAATCCAAGAAAAGTTCAATTCAAGTTGGTCACGAAGCGCTTTGTTGTAGGGTCGATAAAAGTCCTGAAGCTTTCTCAAGACATCCTCAGATACTTTGGGGTGAGGGCGTCCTTTCGATGGGATCATACATCCGAAATCGGGTCTTTCCGGCACTTGCGCACAGAAGAAACCCTTTGTTTTGGACTTTACAAAGTGTGATCGTTTATAGAACTTTGGTAATCCAAGGAATTTTTCTACTTTCAACATAGTTGGGTAAGGGTCCTTCGCAAATGCATCACCGTCGATGAACATGAATTGGTCTCTCTGATATACATTAAATAATTTTTTGATGTGAATGATATACATCCCTTGCACTGTGAGCTTTGATACAACAATATCACCGCCAGGTTCCAGTATTGTCTTATCGAACGTTTCCCGGATCCTGACGTTCTTGTAGATCATGTCAAAGGGTCGATCTTTGGGAGCGTTGGCATGTGCTACGCAGTGGAGGTACTCTGAGATAGCCCTATCAACAGGATCGCGTAAGATGACGAAAAACTTGACACTGGACGATAGGTACGGTTTGAAGTCCAAGGGCAAATAAGAACGAAAGAAACCCGGATTTTCTGTCATGGTTAGCTGGAACGGACTACTGAAACGCATACGTTGGATCCATTTAGTAACAGAACTAGCATTGACTTGTTTCCCAGGAAACGACATCTCCCTTGTTATGGAGATGACTGGATGGAGACCGAGGAACCTACTGAGGGTACCTGTACCACCTTTCTTAACGCCTATGACTATGGCTACTGGCATCCTCTTTTGGCACTGTCTCTTCTCTAGCAACCTCTCAGGAATCGGTGACTGCTTCCTGTCGTAGGTGTAGCAATTGTCAACTTTTTTAGTCCACTTTGGATCTGTCGAATTGATACGACCCAGGATCGTTTCGATGCTGTCCCCTGTTTTGAAACCGTTATGTTCACTTTGTGAATGCGTGGAATATGTTTGTCTGACGGCATCTTTTCCTTCAACCTCGCTTATTTCGTTCCATTTTAATCCTAGCGCCGGGTTCTGTCCTTGCGCCCTCTCTGATTGTGGCTGTCTATATATTTTGAGGAAAGTAGGATAATTTGTAGAAATCATGCCACCGCCGAAAGTAACAAGCATAATAACAAATGAAACTGAAAGACACGCTATCAACACATTACACCTCATCATGGCAGACCTACACCGAAATGGAATCACATGTGATGTAAATCTGTCGCTGTTCTCACGGCCTTAATTATATTATTTTCCACGTGTTTAGACAGGATAGGTGCAGATTGCTCCGCGTAATGCTAAGTGAGGAGCGGTTTGTTTGTCGACATAAAAAGACAAACAATAATTGCACTCTCCGAGTCCAAAAACATATATATATATATATGGCAAATGGCGGGATCTTCCGTTCAGTGACAAGATGAGCGTGTGAGCTGTCGAATTTGAAATTTAAAGTTGATTTGTCTTCTGTTAATCAGTAATATCAGTTCCTGTGATTTAGTTCTTCGATTGGATATTCACGAATTTGGAATATTGCAAATATGATCTCCTCGAGATTTAAACAGAGAAAAAAAGGGTCAAAGCATGACCCAGCAGCTGACTACCGACACGACGAGGGAGATGCTACCAGCGCCTACCGGGTCTCTCAAGCCTGAGGAGACCTCAGAAGAGTCTGCTGCTCAACAGACCGCAACCGCCTTTTCATATGCAAATTTAGAATAAATCTCAGCAAAGTCTAACATAAAAGATTGCATCATGCATCAGGTAGTGAAAGTGTTTCTCTCAAAGGCAGTTGTTAAGGAGATTGTTGACACTGTTTACACTGCTGTGTACGACCAAATCGCAAAAGAGCTGCATCATTCATTTAAGCTTGAGCTTCAGAAAAGTGACAAAAAAATAAACGATTTGTCTTCCATCACTGGTGTCATACGGAAACAGATCTTAAAGCTTGAATATATACAATACTCGTAATAAAATGAATTATATGCGATTCGATCTTCAATGAGAAATTATTATTTTGATAAATTTCATGCTGTAAAATCTGATCTAAAGAAACATGAAATCTTGTCAACTCTATTCTTGGGAAGCAAAAAATTCTTGTGAAGCAAAAAACTGTAACGCCTAAAATGCTTATCCATAAACGATGGAACTATAGATGAACCAGCATTAATTGCAAGTATTTATATCGAGCCTGTCACTCAATTTAGCTAGCGAAAAGATTTCCTGTAATGTCGTAATTGGTCATTTAAGATATACGTGCCACGTCGTATTAATGCCTTTGTTTTGTCACACATAATGTACTGCAATGTTGCATGGGCTTCTAAACATCAGTTTTACCTTTCTCTTTCTAATACTCTACTTCTACAATAATGACCCTCTTCGTTTCCATCTTCAGGTGAATCCATTGCTTGAAGCCTTCGGCAATGCTCGAACCGTGATGAATGACAACTCGAGCCGATTCGGCAAATTCCTTCAACTTCAGTTCACAGAAGACTGCCAAATAGCAGGAGGTACATTGCACAGTGTTTTCTTTTTAAAAAAAAATGGAGAAGCAAATATCAAACTCCTTATTATCATGTAATACACATTATGTATAATAACATCAAATCGATTAAAGTCAAATAGAATGTAAACGTTCATCTTTTAAAAAAAATGATTGTGATACGTGTACTTTTAATTTTACATTTGTACAATTGTTTATTTTCAAACGTGAGCTTGCATTTTACCAATTTATACACAAATTAGAGTAGGGCCCTTCACGATGAAATTATGATATTTTGACCATTATCCTACATTCTAGCCAAAATTGACACGTACTTACTGGAGAAGTCTCGTGTGGTATCGCAAGGAGAGGGAGAAAGAAACTTCCATGTCTTCTATTATCTGTTTGCTGGATTGACGGAACAGCAGCTCTTGAGTATACTGCTCTCACCCCCTGAAAAACACAGGTATGTCAGACCTAGGTGCTAACTTTCAGATGGGTGTTGCTGCGAAAACTGAATGTTAGAGTTTGAAGTCTGCCTTGCGTTTTCCGACTCGGGACAAGTTGTTCCAAATTACAGTTGTATCGTTTTTCCCCAAGTTGTATAAAAATCCATTAGAGGCAACTTATTCTTAAGACAATACGATAAAAACGTCGAAAACAGACAGAACTCGTTTAGAAGAATTTGGCGCTTTATGGCAGCTAGGCTAAAGACAGGGTAGTGATACTTCCTTGTATGCACCTTGAACATCCTCTGGTATGTAGCTGTTATTATTATAATCATCATCGTGAAATGTGACCTAACGAGCTTTGCTTTTGCGAAACAGGACACTTACTGGCAGAGGAGAAAAGAACATCTACACCAGCGAAGACGAGTTCCTGCATTGCCAGAAGACCTACGATGAACTCCAGGATATCATGGAGCTAGTCGGCTTCACTCAAGAGGACATCTGGATGATCTACCGTCTCCTCTCAGCCGTCATCCAGATTCCCGACATCGAATTCGATGTTGATGACGAGACGGGGGGTTCCTATATCGTCGATGAATATATCCTGAAAGTTGGTAAGACCTACGAAAAATTATTTTGGTTTACATTATTAAAACAAAACTATTTTGTTTTACTACAATAGTAGAAAGTAAGACAAACATACATTGAAAAAGCTGGTGGAAAATATAATGGCGAAATAACCGTATTCTGGATTGATAGACGAAGGGGAAAATAAGAAAAGAAAGAATGAACGACTTAATGAATGGTCAATATCACATAATAAATGAATGACTGGATGACTGACAGACTGAATAAATGATTGAACGAGTATATGAATTACTGAATGACTGATTGACAGAATGAATAAATGAACTAATGAATGAATATTAAGTGAATGAATCATCTAGTTATTTGTTCTTCCTAGTCATCAATTTAGTTTCTCTGTCATTATTTCACTCGATCTCCTTTCTATTAAACAGTGGCCACGCTCCTCGGTCTAGACCCGTCAGCCCTGGCTACAGCTCTCATCTCGAATATAGTCGAAGCAAGGGGTGAGTGTAATCTCCAATCTCTCCTCCTAATGAATATGATATCATGCTTTAATATCTCAGCAGATCAGAGCGGAAAGAGAGTTAGTTAAACACAGGATCAACGTCCTTCTGGGACTCAATGGATTTGCATCAAGATTTTATTGAGCAAATTAAATGACGTGATACAGGGCAATACAATTCAACTGGATTCCCAATTCATTAAAATATTGACCTCTTTGTCTTCTTTAAATGCTGTAGGTTTTTAACATTTCAGCATTTCCATGTGAGCATAATGATTATGTGTAGTCTATGTTTTTTGCTTTATAATCATTTCTATATTCAAGAATTAAGAATAGAGGCCGACTGGTAAAATGTTATTTTTTCTCTTTCTGTACTGATGTATCTGAAAATGGTGCAACTATAATTTTTACAAAGTAATATGTATAGAGCACCAGAGGGCAATAGCCCCACATTGTGATATAACTGTAAATATATGGTCTCCTATGTATGCTTTCGACCTCTGCCTAGCTGATGCCCCCTTCATGAAATGGTTCCCACCTCTAGGTAGTGAAAGGATAATATTATTTCTATTAGCTAGTCAATAAGACAAAATGTAAATTCTATGATAATTTTCTTTAACCGTTCTCGTCCTACCCAGGCGAACAGATCGTGACTTTGAAGACCATCGGGCAGGCGAACGATGGCCGTGATGCCCTAGCTAAAGCTCTCTACAGTAAGCTCTTCAACTGGATCGTCAACCAAATTAACTCCCTCATCGCTCCCGATGCTGATTGCCCGTGAGTAATATGATACGATATGAATTGATTTGATTCTTCTATAGTTGTTCAGATGCAACGACATCTACATATTAAAGAGAAACATTGATAGGTATGAGAGTAAAAGAAACCGCCTTAAATGATTGCTGGAGGTTCTTAAAATGGGGACAGACGGGCAGTATATGATAGAATTTTATTTTATTTTCATATCACCTCTGTTGCACTAAATATCATTAAGTGCTTCGAGACCTCTGCCGGGACAATTTTTATTGAAAAAAGAATTATTGCTAACGACAAAATGCTTTCGTTTTTATTTTCGAGTCGGTGCTCAGGGATCGGGATTATTGTCTGTGTTCCCAGACATTATGTTGTTGCGGGCTTGTTGCAGATAAATTAGCATCATTCGTCTTTGATTTAAAAAAAAAAGTTCCTGAAATGACTTGTCGGACAACATGGTGAGAAAAAGTCAGAAAACATAGAACTATAGAGATATTTTCTCCATCTTACCGTTTCAAGTTAGTCTCTTGTTCTGTGGTATTTTGTATCTCATTCTAACATAATCACATTATGGGATGAGAAGACAAAACGTTTTTTTTTTAAATGACGGTACCTTCACAGGGGAACCAAAGGCTACGAGATCGGCATCCTAGACATCTACGGTTTTGAGAACTTTGGGAAGAACAGCTTCGAGCAGTTGTGCATCAACCTCACCAACGAACAACTCCAGTACTACTTCAAACAACGGATCTTTGCCTGGGAGTTGGCCGAGTACGCCGGGGAGGGTATCCCCAAGCACTCGGTCAAGTACCAAGACAACATGCCGGTTCTAGACCTCTTTTTGGCGGTAAGGATTGGACCAAGGTTCTCAGGATGTGTTGTGGGCAGGCGCGTACGCAGGGGGGGGGGGGATGAAACCCCACCCTTTAGTTTTTTGTTATGTGTGTATTTTTTAGCACCCCCCCCCTTTGCGATTTTTTTTAAAATTAAAAAAAGAAAGAAAAAAAGAAAGAAATTATGCAAATGGCTGACCATAAAAAAAGTGTCCTCTTACCCCCCCCCCCTCCCCTGCTTATTCAGCGGCTGGCTGAGTCGTTGCAAAATTTTGGCCCGATTTCAAAATGTTAAACCCCCCTTCCCCCTTGAAAAAATCCGAAATAGTAAACAAGAAGAAACACATAATATTGTAAATCAATTTGATGTGCTCGATTCGAAGTAGGAATTGAAGTTAGGGGAAATATAGCACAAGTCGAAAATTGAAAGTCTTACACCGACAATGTACAAATAATTTATAAGATGGTGAACGGTTAATGAGTTAAAAATATGAATCAATAAACAGACTTAGATCTACTTTCTTGTTATTCTTCAAGCTCTAGAAATTCGTTTTTAGTCGTGTCTTTGTTAAATTACCTACTTCCCTCTATTTCTAGAAGCCGCTTGGTCTCCTTTCACTCCTGGACGAAGAGGCAAGGTTCCCCAAGGGCACTGACGTCACTCTGGTGGCCAAGTTTTCGTCCAATCACAGCAAGAATAGCAACTTCTTGATGCAGAAGAAGAACAAGGGTAACACGACTATCTTCGGAGTCAAGCATTACGCATCAGAGGTATAGGATTGTTTCTCACAATTATCTATTTATCTGTCCACACCTTAAAAACACTTGGGCAGAATAATTGTTCATTATCTGCTACTTATATTGGATGGAGAGGGAACAAGCTTGTTTGTTGGGTAGAACCGAATTCTATAGTTGGTGACATTTCACACACACATATCTGCATGTTCCATTGTATCCCCGTATTGGACATGTTTTACCCAACTTCTCTACAATACACCTATTTTTGTTATCATAAATATATTCAACTTGTATAATGTGGGAGGAGCCTAAGTGGACGCTCCTTCACATTTAGCTAAACTAGTGAGCCTGAAGTTGCAGACAAAATTTCTAAAATATTATTCATGGATAGACATTTAGCTGCTGCCGCTGGCTACCCTTGTAGATTTTTTCTCCATCTACCTTCATATCACAGACTTATATCCCTGTACAATCTTCATCATTATATTGATATTGTTATAATGTTCATAACTGATTATTTCTATAGAAATATAAAAACACATCTGCTTGAATGATTCAATGGACAACTTTGAAGAAATATTGCCAAACCAGTCACATTGAGCCCGTAGCTTTAACTAAATTCTCTCAACGCACTGTATATTTGTTTTATATGTTTTTAAAAAAAAAAATATTTCGTTTGATTTCAGATCTGGTACGACTCTACAGGGTTTCTCGAGAAGAATCGTGATACATTCAGCTCTGTTCTGTCTGAATGCTTGTCCAAGTCAGATAATGGTCTGGTTAAGTTCCTCTTTGTTCAACAACAAGAACAACAGTAAGACCCTTTTCCCGTCTTCGGTCCTATTACTTAGAATATGAGGACTCATAATTGTACATTAGTTTGTTTAACTGATAGTGTGTTTAAGTCTGTTCCTGTACTTGATTTTTTGTGTGTATAAATGTGGTCGATACGTGTTTGTTTACAGTCACTTTGTATATCATTCTTGGGGCGATTCTCAGTTAAAACCCTGAAAATGTCCTTATTTCTGATTGTTGATTTGGCATTACTGCGATTGAATCTTAATTAAAACTCATGACTGGAACCAGCGGCGTACGCAGGATTTTTTCAAGGGGGGGGGGGGGGGGGG
>BEXV01000131.1:306742-332232 GCA_003118195.1 Hemicentrotus pulcherrimus
GGGGGGGGGGGGGGGGTCGCAACTTCCCTATGTGTGCTATTGACTGTTTCTTAAATTTTAGGGAATGAAACCGGTGTTGTTGTTTTTTCCTGAAAAAATGAGTACCCAGTACTATTGGTTGTCGGCCAATCCGAGATTCATGATCGTTGTTTTGTAACTCAGTAAACCTTTTAACCTCATTTAAAGTCCAATGTAATCCTCGTCAGCATTTTTGTGTATACATATTTTTGTTTATAGTTGGGGTTAGGGTTTCTTTTTTTCTCATCAACAGTTTTGAAGAATTTTCTCTTAGCGATCAAGAAATCGAGACTATTGTTTTACAATCGTCTAGCTTAAAATCGAACACGAAGGCTCGATTTTAACACACTTTTTAAACTGTTTTAAATCAACAGTTCTGAAGACTTTCAAATAAAAGACAACAACATAACAAGCTTTGTTCTCTAATCATCAAGCTCTTAGTAATCCCAAGGCTTGATTTTCAGGCACTTTTAAAAAACAAAATAATTACTTAGAAAGGTGCAGTTTTAGGGTTCCACCTTACCTTTGCTTTGTATATTATCTGCTGCCGGCTCGGAAATCTGGGGACCTAAGTACTGATCGTGTTTCAAGATAAAAGATGATTGATTTAATTCAAAACTATTGGCGGACGTAAGAAGGGAAATCTGATTTATGTTTCCAGAAATATAGTTCCGTTGACAGTATGATTGGTCCGAACTACTGAACTTATCGACTGAACAAGTCATATAGAGCATATTCCACAAAAATTGATTTATTATCATTTCTTTATTCTTGATTTAGGTCATTATTATGTGTATCTTGTCTGATTTGTTTGGTCAGTTTGTATCAAGTAATTTTAAATCTGTATTAGATTCTTTTAATTGTTCGCTTCTTTTTATTCTAGTCTTGTAAATTTAACAGTTGTTCGTTTCTTCTTATTCTTGATCCTTAATTTTTGTTTTTATTGTTCCCTTTAAAATGATTCCATCCATCTTTTCCACCTATGTTTGCCATATCATTATATCGTCGATACGGCTCTTCATGTATCCATCGACATACCTTTTCCATGACGTTTTTCATGATTGTTTTAATTTGTTTTATAAGATCCTCTCAAGTTCTTATTGCTGTCTTTTTGTTGTCTCTTCTCATTTACTGTTTACCTTTCAAACTAATCATGTATTGCGCTTTTCATATTCTTTTGATTGTAATTCTGCAAAGGCCTATTTCCGCTTGATATTACCCTCCTCGTGTCACTTATATTATTTTCAGATAATGATATTTCCCCTTTATCGTTAACTTGTTACCTCATTACAGTTTGCATCCTTACTTATTGTAAGATCATTTTCCAATCATGCATACGGTTTTAGAAAAGAAGGGGGTGCCATTATAAAAATAGTTTGGAACATTGATGTCAACCAATAGTTGTTTATTTTCATGAACAGATTAAGGGCGCATCCGTTACTTATTATTCAATTGAGATATATGACGCATGGAGTGGCATGCATTCAGTTAGTTTTAGAAGTACTTTAGATTCACATACATGTCCAATTTGTCGTAGTGTCCATGTAACAGATCGGTACATAAATACTTATGATGTTTTATTGAATCTTGCCAGAACTCCTAATTCGATTCGATTCTAGTCCTTAATTGTTTTAATATTTATGTATGTAATATATTTCTTGTAGTAGACAATAACGTTTCTACTTCCATATTTATAACATTTGTCGAACAAAAAGTTTGAATTAAACTATTATTCTGAAATGACACAGAACTGTGCCAACATTCTTGTGTGTGACGAAAATGAGATAACTGGCTCATCAGTGTGGCTATTATATTCATGATTTTATGCCAATTCCACTGTATTTCTGGCAGCATTGAACAGAAATATAAATCAATGTACAATGTGGTTTTCTTTAATTTAATGGTCTTTCTTGTAACATTTATTTCATTATACATAATTACTAACCTTCTTTGCACTTCACTTAGTTAATTCATTTGTTTTCATTTACAATTTAGCGCTATAAAGAATTTGAAGAACGCTTTATAAACTCCATTTTACCTCCTAACACGCCGAGAGTTCAAGATTGGGTGAAGAAACTTGTGTACTATGGTTAAAGCTAAAAATATCACATTTCGTAATGCTTTAAGTCAGTAAAAACACAAAAGTGAACCCAAACTACTAAAGGGTGTGTGCAAAAATACACGGGATATACATTTGAGTTTCTTTGCGTGAACTGTGCAGAGGAAGGGTCTAAACGAATGAGTACGTGCATTCCTCAAAAGTTTACACAAACTGGCGTTCAAAATAGCTGATGACGCCATTGCAGTGCTTGACTTTGCATTTTTTTGAAGCCCAGTTAGAGTGTCCCGGGAAGGATGGTGGAGAGAAAGTACACTTCTCCCCCGAGGAGTTTCTCCGTTTCTTTTTGCTGGTGATTGTTTTATCCCGTGTTCCGCTCTATCGTGGGAGAACCGTGAAATATTCCCTGGTTGGATCAACGTCTTGTCAAGATTGATTGAGTAGGGTTTTTGTTGCAACGAGGGACCACACTCCTTGTACTTCCCCCATCTAGTACGGACCCTATTCACATATTGGGATAAGAGCGCGCGTGAGAAACAGAGAAGAGGGGTCTGGTCTGGTGGCACACTACGCCAGCATTCACGAACACCACACAAGCACGCACACACACACCCCTTTTTGTACGTGCATGCACTTTTGTTTGTTATGTTTTATTTTATGTAAGACGTCTGAGCGCTGTCGAAATAAACGCGTAACTGGACCTGGACTATCCATGGAAAGTAGGCCAGCGGAATGGTCCAGCGGGGGATTACATTAAAATTATTTTTCGAATGTGAATAGAATCAAAGTTGTCCAGTTGTCAGTAACAGAGAAGAGGGGTCTGGTCTGGTGGCACACTACGCCAGCATTCACGAACACCACGGGTGAACACACGCACACCCCCCTTTTTGTACGTGCATGCGCTTTTGTTTGTTATGTTTTATTTTATGTAAGACGTCTGAGCGCTGTCGAAATAAACGCGTAACTGGACCTGGACTATCCATGGAAAGTAGGCCGGCGGAATGGTCCAGCGGGGGATTACATTAAAATTATTTTTCGAATGTGAATAGAATCAAAGTTGTCCAGTTGTCAGTATCCCCTCCTTCACCTATACACTCTCCGTTCCCCTTCCTGCTATTTGAGCAATCCCCCTTCTTGTCATTGTGACCTACAAAATATTCCCGCTCTGGACAAATCCCCATTTTCCCCTTTTGCTTTGTTCTTCCGAATCTAAACTAATATGCCGGTGCAGCACGAATGTGTTCAATTTCAAACTGTCATAATCTTGCCGATGGGCATTCATGATTTGATCTTGATATCATTATGCTTATCCTTTTATGCTATGTTCACTCTTTAAAAGCGTGATACATGTATTTCCATTGTTGAAACTATTTCATCAGCGCGAAACATTAGAGAACTGAATATAGATGTGAGGTATTGGGTGCGGATTTATGGAATCAAGACGAATTGACAGTGAGCCTCTTTATGTGTAACATGCAAACCAAAGGCACATTTATTATTAGAAGCTACATATTATGATGGAAGCAACTGACGAAAGCTACAGCCTGTCTTATCGGAACCCTTACTATTTCACTTCCCCTTTCTCTATTTCTTTCTTTCTTCGTCTTCTTCTTCTTCTTCTTCTTGTACTTTTCCTTCTTCTTTTTCTTCTTCTTTTTCTTCTTCCTCTCCCTTCCCCCTCTCCCTATCTCTATCCCTCCCTTTTCCTGTTCTCCCCTGCTTCTCCACCCATTTCTGTCTTTCTCTTTTCCATTCCTGTTTGTCTTAATTGACATCCCTCTCTTTCTGTGTATCTCTTTCCCTCTCGATGAGCCTTTCATAACCGTCAGTTGTTGACAAACATCGAAAGGGTGTATATATATAAACAACTATTATTGTTTTTGTGCTACGCGATGGATTGAGGTATTCAAAAGGATGATACAATTATGAGCAGACTCATTTCATGTGACATCGAAAGAAATTAACTAGAGAACCCATACACTTAAAGGGATAGTTGAGTTCTGTTGCAGAGGGCGCTACACAAAATATTTGTTTGTGAGGTAATGAAAAACTGAGTGTTAAATTGGAAAGAACATACAATTTAAATGACAAAATCATCAATGTTAGATCAAAATCGGTTCAGAGACGGCTGAAATATCAATAAATATAACGATTTCTAATACTTGTGTTCCACCAAAAATATTAGATAATTTGAAAAAGCAGTTGAAAAAATAGCGCCTTTTACGTCGTTTTTCAGCCAATGCTAATGTTGGCTTTTTTGTTGGCATTTTCATGTTGGTTATATTACACAGAACCAGCCGGCCCATGTATTGTTATCTTTAATTAAATAATTAATTAACGGTCACCGTCTGTTTTTGAAAGTGGAGCTGAATTGGTGTGATCGGATTGGCTAAATTTCACACATTTTGGGGTCTAAAATTACCTTCATAGCAATTTTAGGTTCTAAAAGGGCACTACAAATGTCATAGATAAGAATAAGAACAATAACCATGCACTTTCAAGGCATTTGCGGTTTGAAAACAGAACTCAACTATCCCTTTAATCGTACCAGGGATATTTTATCATATATTCTTGTCGTCATCCGTATCGAAAACGTAAGATTTGGAGGACAGACTAGTCGGACCAGTTGGACGAAAGACGGAACTAATGTTTCAGTGGTCCTATGTAACCTTGGCCTGATGATGTAGACCCTAATCCTAAACCTCCTGTGACATAGGACTAACTATACAATAATACAGAACATAAAAGCCATCGGTAAAATTAAAACTTACAGATTCATTCCTTAGATTTTTGTTCCTCGCGTAATGTTCATTCACTGACCAATACTTTAAACTTTGTGTGACGTCATCTTTGGATTTGGACAACAAATCTGTGAATTTGTGATGGAACACAGCTGGTCAAACTTGGCCAGGTGTCAATATCCAAGAGAAAACCGATGTTGAGCTGAACATTGGATGACTTTACTTATTATTGTTTTAATGAGGCATCTTGAAGGTGAAGGGAAATTGAACATGAACAGTTAAAATTTCGCTTGATTCTTGCGACAAGTTCAAGGTTTTAGTTTTTCCGGAAAAATAAGACTTTCCCTGAATGCTCTTTTCTGAAGAGGAATTGTGTGGTTGAGGTCGAGGCAAGTTGGGGTGATATGAGGACCGCAAATCCAGGGGGAGTTGATGTGTATACGTTTCTTATTTGAAAATGATTGATTGTGGAAGTATTATTATTCTATTTCAAAGGAAGATGTAGGAAAATAAATGGGAGATGAGCGTCTTGCTCAAGCCAGGTGCAGGAGTATTTTTTCATATTGCCCAAATACTTTGCCAATTTTATAATGATTCTGGGAAACGTAAAATATTTGTTAATCTATTTAGTGGCATTATTTTATTACCCAAAAACATATAACAAAAATATTCAGTGCCAAAACACTCATTACTGTAGTGCATTGTAACAGTCTGTGATAAAAATGAAAAATATACCATAGTTATGACATAGATCAAAAACTGAATGATAGTGGAATTAACAATACGCTTCACATTATCAATTACACATCTACATGAACAAAGCTATGTGGACAAAACTGTAAGAAACTGAAAAAGAGTGTATCGGACTGGTTGGTCCTATTATCGATTCTTTTTTCCAATAATTGATGTCGATTTCCAAATAAATCATTCAATTCAGTTGAAAATTTTAAAAAGTAAACTAAATTTAGAGTGGCCAATCGACACGCATTAGCAACTTTATGTCTTTATTGGGCCATCACCTGTGTTTCTTTGAAAGCAATGACGTTTGACCAGTCTATCCAGTCACATTCCTTTTATGGTATATATATAAATATTGGAGGGTGATACGTCACCCTTCAACCACCCCCTCCCGGGCAACACACCTGTTATCACTCCTAGCAACCATAGCTTACGTGAGACACAGCTTGTGTTCATAATTATTTTGGATGTCTTGTTGCAAACTTGTCGCTATGGATGAGTCATTGATGTCTTGAGAGGGACAATGCAAAGATACACGATTGGTCATTCAGAGATTTACAGTCAACCCCTCGCAATCCCAACGAAAATCTGTAATTGGTTCCGGTTGTTCAATGATTATTCCTTCCCAAGTCCCATAAAAAACCATTGCATTTTGGCCTGTTCACTGCGCGATTTAACCTAAAAAAATTATTTTGTCATATCAATTTGATGAGAAGGAAGATTTCCACAAGTCTTAGTGTATATATATTGTTTGTTTATTGTATTTTGTTTGTCTTTATGCAATCGCGCAAAGTTTGTAAGACCTTTTCGTTTATTGGGCAATTTAATTCGAGACAAGTTTTGTTGATCATGTTGACGGGCACAATATCGACTATTGATAATATCAATGTTGTGATTACACTCGCTCCTTTTCTCGACATGTGTTAACTTTTTAATTCATTCTGTGCTTAAATTATACCTTTAATTACAATTTTATGATTCGATACATTTTATCCCTACCCCGTTTACAATGAAGAGAATACAAACTTGAAATGGTTGCCTGCAAATGCTTGTAGAAAAAAACTACCATCACAATACAATAACAACAAAAAAACACTCGAACACACACACAACAAAAATTAGAACTATTCAAGTATGTATAAAAACGAAGATAATACTGAATATATCCGTTACCTGAACGCAAAATTATAAAAAAATATGGTGGAAAATAATGATTTCTGTGAAATGAATTGAACTATATCTTTGATACCCCCTCTCTCTTTCTCTCTCTCTCTCTCTCTCTCTCTCTCCCCCTCTCTCTCCCCAGGTCTTCCTCAAGTACTGGCACACGGAGAAGTTAGACACAAGGATGGATCAACTCCGAGCTCAGGTAGTCACGTGTCAACGCGTTGTTAGGGGGCGTGCCGCTCGCCTTCGTTTTACCATTCTTCGAGAACGAATACACCGGGACCTAGCCGATACGGTGTCATTCTTCAACGAGATTGAGAGAAGATCGGATCGCAGTTACGCAGCCATGGTCAAGTTGGATAGACAAGATAAGGAGAGGTTCGACCAAAAGAAAAGACAGGTAAGTCTTTTTCTTTTCTTTTTAAATTATATTCATCACAGTTTGTTTGTGTGTGTCTTCATTTTATGTTTCGATCTCTTTCCACGATGATTCCTTTTAATCTTGATGTTTTCATTTAGTCATTGCTGTTGCCATGTCTGTGATATTGGTAATCTCATATTATCAACGCGTGGTCAGTACCTGATATTCGAGAATCATTCATACGTCTTTAGGTATTTTCATGATAACATAAGTTGCCTACACGGCCATCTGTTGACATTGTGTTTTTTCTTTCAGTCGTCATGCTACAACTTATGTCTTGAACTTTTATTAATACCAATTTGTTTCAAACTGAGGTAAGATATTGCCACCACCTCATTAAAGAAGCGCTTGATTTGCTTTTTGTGAGAAGTAGTGCGCATAACATTTTCTTCCTATCAAATTTGACCACTAAAGTAAACGTGACTAAACGCATAATTAATGCAAATCGGTTTGCTTTTTTTGTGCCTTGATCATGCAACCAAATGCCTTGAAAATGTCATTAAATGCGATTGCATAGTTATTTCCGGTATAATATATTACAATATATAAGTTTTGTTTTGGAGATATGAGAATGAACCACAATTTATTCAGCATTAAATGTTTTCATTTATTTTGGACTAACCGAGATGCAACGATCTTTCTCATATTTATGTCGTTAAATTCAATTATTTGTTAAATACTTTATAAACACGACTGCCAGAATATGCCCCGTTTATAAACATATTGGGTGATGTAACGCGTATCAAAGACACCGATATTTTTTTCTTTTTTTTGCCCTTTCGTCTCGAGATTGACGATAAAATTAACTACAAGTATACATGTAATACAATTGTTTCTTTTTTCCTTAATAGATGTCTTTAAATATATAATTGACTGTCTGGTTACCTGTAAAATCACAGGGCATGGGGGTTGTAAATTTTTTAAGCACATTAAAAATACGCGTTTATGATCTCCACTCTCCCTTTTAGTGAACATTAAAAGAGATGCAAAAAAGGTCTCTTTTGAATAATATTAATGTCATTAACTGTATTTAAAACATGATGATTGGCGGGCGGGTCACCAGTGTAAATACACGAATACCATACAGAATGATTATCCTTGTGTTTAGTTTCTCATCAATTGAACGAAATCAAGGAATGGAATTGTATAAAGAGCTCATATAGTTCCATAAGATTCGAGGAATTATTCTGAATTGTATCGTTCATTTTTCCAGGATTCAAAAAGAGTTTATATACAATAACAAAATCCATCCCCGCTCGTTTGTTATTATTTATCACTTGCTCTTTGTTTTGTTTTTGCCCAGTAGTCAAGGCTTTCTTTTGTTGTTAATTCTGCGTTTAAGTGTCAGATAATTATCATGTCGATGACATAGTCCCACGCAGGGGTTCTCGCGCAGGATTCCCCTAACAGGTGTATGCGTGGGACCGTAGAGTATTATAGTCAAAGCATGAAGAAATCTCGCATGAATCACACATTTGGCACCCACATATTCCGGCTTCCCCTATAAGACGGCCGGAGTGACGTTTAAGGCATCACTTGTCATAATCAAAGTCCCAAAGTGAGACAAGTATATTTGGAAAATTCAGTGCATCTAATGGATTGTACAGAGGTTAAGGACGTCGATTCGTGGGAGGGGAAGGGAGGGGAGGTGTGGGTGTGGGTGTGGGTGGCGTCAATAGAGGGTATAACGCGTTCAATTGTGATGCATTTAGTTATGAAATTATTGGGAGTAGAAAACTGCTCCCCATATTCCCCCGAAAAAAATGGTAACAAAGTCCAACTTTTAATTCATAAAAGTTTTCTTTAAAAGATGGTGATCAGGGAAAATCTGAGCTAAGTACATGAACCGTAGAGATGTCAAGTTTCCTTATTTTCTTAAAACTATTTGAAACTTGAAATTCACAAAAACAATTATTGATGCTCTAAGATCGAATTTGATATTTCTCCTACAATATAGGGCCAATAATATTGGACTTGCTGTCAAACTTACTGATCTTGATCACATTGTGACATTCTAGCAACCATAACGGTAACATCTTTAAAATATCGACTAGCACTTTGAAGTACTCTTTGATTTCCTCCCCCTCTTGAGCCTTAGCGAGGCAAGCAGGTCGAGAGAAGACGGAAATAGAGTGAAAGGGATGATTTATTTGAGGTTATGAGATTATACAGATATTTAAGAAGCCGAAAAGAGTGGGAAAATCCTTGGAAAGAATGAAAAGAAGTAGCCATTCCTTTTCATTTTAGATAAAATGAGAGTCTTAAGGCCTCATGAGTCAGATTTTGATGGGACTATGGTTGTGATATATAAGCCTTATAGACGAGCCGACGTTAGGGACATGTTTTAAATACTATGTGTTATGCGCTATACAAGAACTGTTAATTATTATTATTATTAAGAAAGTTAATATTAGGATTTGAACAAATTTTGAGCCCTAGACCTAGCATGGTCTTAAAAGCAATTAAAACAAATTAAACCCTGGTCTTTGGTCTTTTAAAAAATATTGGCAGATGATGCTGGTTTTAAAATGGAAATATTTTTAAATTGAATTTCTTAATTGTGGTTTTAGTTATATGTAATTTCAATTTTTAATAACTAAAATTAATAATCAGTGATCTCTGAAAAAGCGTCTGAAGAACAAAATAAGTTTACTTTATATGAGAATTTTTTAAAGAGTTCTTTACATTCCAGCTTTTCTAGAACATATCACTTACATTTTTGTTAATTTCTTATCTAAGTTAAATTAGATCATTTGTAAAATCCTTGATGGAAATAAATTGAATTTTAGAAATAGGGCTTGCCATTCTTATTTTGACGAACTTCCTTTTAATTTTAGATTGTAAAAACTCATGTCCAGGCGCACCCGACTAACTGCATAAGATAAATGTGTATCACAAATCAGGCTTAAATCTTTCATCGCATGTAGATAGCTTGCTATGCAATGACATGCCCATGCTGTGCCTTTCCTTACACGGTTAATTCAATATCCTAGAGAAAATTCGCTTAAAGGTAGTGGAAATGAAGAAATTGAAAAGCAAATAAAAGTCAAAGGTAGAATTGGCATGCCTTACGCGCAAGGGTTAGTAATTAGAAGGTTCATCTAGTGACAGAAATAAGAAAAAAAAAGTTTATCAATATATATTATCTTGTTTAAAAGACATCCATTATGTATAAAACATTTGCTGTGCTGTAAGAGTAATTTAGTCCCAAACTGCACAGTTGATGATGTTTTTCGACCATTTCATATTTGACGACGGTGATATTTTAAAAGAGGCGTCGAAAGATTTCTACCTACACATAGGCCTAATAATATGTAAAATATTAACATTTTCTAATCCTAACGAAGTGAAATATCCAAGGAAATATCAATGTCTAGTAATTTCTTGATTATCTCGAATAAGTTGCTTTCGAAAGCAATTTTTCGATTGCCTTTGTCCTGTTCTAGTCTGGCATGCAGTCCTAAAATAGCTGGACACATGATTTGAGTTTATGACATTTCATGTGCTACTTTGATAACAATCACGGAAAGAACCGTCTTTGATTGTGGGCGAACAACGTGTATTCATGATTTCAATTGGCGCCGCCTATTTCTTTGTTCATAATTGTCGACCTGACATTTGTCTCTTTTTGTTGTTAATTCAAATGGCAAGCTAAACACTTTTGGGGAAAGCTATAACAGGAGACATGAGAAGTCTTCTGGGAGAAAATGAAAGGGGAACACATTAAATTCTGTTTAATGATCGGCATGAATATTTAAGTTTGTAACATCGAGTCATATCTTATATTATTGAATGCTTAGAGGTGGTTCAATGGTATTATGGTATTGTAGGTATATGTCTAAACTATATAGGGGTTTGAGCATGATGACGAGGCATTTTGAGGAATTACAGAACAAAAAAGTAAGTGCTGAAACAAATTATAAAGACGTGTCTGCCAAGTCCAATCAAATACTTCCCCGCTAACACATTACGTGTTAATGTCACTGGCACCAAAGTCCTAATTTATACCTCATTGACTGAATTATTCTCCGCTTGGTACAGTCCACCCAAATCATGTGAGTGTTGATTTTCCCTTCAAGATTTTCTTCCGAAATATGACATTAAATGCAGCTTTGGTGAATATTGTGACGCAGGCATCAAAACCGCAGGATCAAAGTTCTAAATTTGTGTTTTATGATTGGCCACTCCGCCCCTCGATATTTTCCAGGGTATTCGTATGGGATATGCTGAACAAACTCTCAATTTCTCTTATGTTTGGTTGGAATATGCGAATAAAATCAAAAATCCTTTGTTATTGCCATCGATTTAAATAGTCTTGATAGTTCAACATTGGAAGACTAGCTTTCATTGGAGTGTGGTTATACATTTTTAACAAAACGAAATGAAAGCAAACGCGAGGAGATGCAAAAGGGTCAACTTTGCTTTCTTCAAGATTCTTGATTAATTTCCTATAAAATTTGATGAAATGACACCAAACACCTGATATGCTTCTCTCGAGATTAATTTTGATAAGGAGTAAAACTCGACACCAGGTCAAACCAAGAAGTTACCTCTTGGTCAAACAAAAATGGGCAGCCGGGTGGGAGGAGCAAAATCTCATATTAATGTGTTAAGTATTGTACTGGCCCGTTAAAGCAGGTGCATAGATATTTTCAGTTTGATGAAAATTCTTGATGAGGGGCGAAACCAATAAATGTTATCTTTTTATCAAGGTGTTAGAAGGAACTGTCATTCATACATTCAACAATATTAAGCCTCACTATTTTACAACAGAGGTTCGTACTCTCTTTAGTTGAAACTGTACTCAAATCTAATTTCTAGATTTCTTTGCTTGGATTCCCCCACCTACGTACAAATTCAAGACTTTTTTTTTAAAGTTTACCTTTTATCAAATCAAGTTATGACTAAACAGAGGAAGGACATCTCAGATGTTCTGTGTGAGAGGTGACATGAGGGCTTGCACCTGTATCCATGGACTTTTACCTTTTGCTCTTGGTGACTGGGTATAGTACTTTCTTGGTGGAAACGATGAAATAACTTTCGGTGAAACCACACGTGCAGGTGTTCAACGGGTAAAGTGAGATAAAATAGGAGAGAGAGAGAAAGAGAGAGAGAGAGGGTGAGGTAGTTAGAGGAGGAGGATAGAGTTGGAGGGATAGAGAGTGGGTATGGGAGAAACAGAGAAGAGTAGGAAACTGAAGTGAGGGGTAGGGTGGAGAGAAGAGGGGGCAGAGAGGGGAAAACGAAAAAGAGGGAGAAGGTAAAGAACAGATGAGTGAAATAGATGATGTAGTATAAGAAGAGTGAGGAAAGGGGATATAAGGAGAGAGAGAAGGAAAGAAAAGAGAGAGAGAGAGAGAGAGAGAGAGAGAGAAAGAGGGAGGGGAAAGGGAGGGAGTGCATGGGTCAGTGAGGCAGAGAGAGAGGGTGCGAGAGGGGATAGAATATAATTTGTTAAAGAAAACAAAATGAAGAAGAAGAAAGAAGAGAGGGAGGTTTTGCCCGAGAGAATAGAAAGTGATAATGCAGAGGGTGAACGAGAGAGGTGTGGAGAAGGGGGACTGAACTGAGAGAGAGAAAGAGAAGGAAAGAGAAACTCATGAACACAAAAACAGAAATTGAGATGGGTGGAGGATATTCGATGGGGACGGGAGGGGAGGGAGGGGTGAGTGATCCTTCCATGATGTAGGGCTTTAGCTACAGGAACTTACCCGTTCCGCTTGATAAGCTCCCAGCCTGTAGATGGCACTTCAAGATTTGTCCGACCCAACCCCCTTGTGATTTGAGCTCTACCATTTAAACCCTACTCGAACCTGTCGAACGCTGCAATGATATTATAAAACGCCATGCGCTGAATCAATTGTTTTTCTTTGATGGAATTCATGTCGCCATAATTAAGTGCTGATAATGTATACTCGTGGGAGGAACATGGGGGATGCCGAATTGTAATAAAATAGGTCGTGTATTTCTAAGGGAATTCTAAACCAAGTTCAGAGAGGGAAATTGACCTTGAAATTTACTTTCAATGTTAGAACAAAATCGTGTAAAATCAAGAAGTTACCAGCAATGGTAAAATCAAGCTTGGAGTAGTACATCAAGACGGAGTAGATGGAAGACATATTATTTCGACGAAGGGGGAGAGAGTGAGCGGATTATAGAAAATCAAAATGGGCAAGTCCAAGCCAAGGCCGGTATGTGATAATTTGGTGCTCCGTGCTATCTAGGATTGAGGAATTAGTATCTGAAATTAACATAAACAATATCATTTTATTTGATATTTGGTATGATCCAAGTGTCTAGAATGACTATGAACCTGATATACTAACATTTCTAAGTGTGGCCGGTAACGCATGTTCATTTAGTACCTCGGACTCGCCCATAACGAAAGAAAATGAACATTTTCAGCGACATCTTATTACCCCTTCAAGATGACATCCCACCAGTGAAAGCGGTCCCCAGACCATAATCCTCACTTCATGGGTGGTTTATCCTTCTTTCCTTGTTTCACTTTACAGACGAAACAAGACTAAAACAAAAATCTATTACAGAAAATAGGGAGGGGTCTGTGAGGGTGACATCATATTTCCTTTAATGTTAATCATAACAAATATTTTAACACTTTGCAGTCCGGCATAAACGAGCCTAGAACAAAACACAACATAATTTTATTTCATAGGAAAGGGAATTTCATAATACTAAACACATTCTGAGATAATTCAGCAAAACGAATATTTTAGTACTTTATACATTGTTTTCTCGTGTACATATTTCATCTGAAAGTTTGCAACACATGATGTGATATCTACCAAAATTGCGCATTTCATTATAAATATTGCTGGGTGCTTTTCTTATATTTGTTAGTTTTCTCTAGTCTACCTTCTTTTAATCATTGCCCTATTTGTCAAATATCGCTTGGGATTGTTATGAGTTTGTTTTTAAGTTATGAATATGAATTTGAATGTCTTGCACAGAACTCGAGGAGATTATAAGAGATTGTAAAATATGACTGCTAGATATCGAAACGTTGTACTTTTTGGTCGGAAACATCGTACATTTGGCACGAATCAATGGAAATGAGATCACTCCAAGTTTTCTTGCCAAACTCTTGCTCCCTTCAGCAAGCCAGCCAGCCGACCGGCCGGTATAATTGTACGGATATTTCGTGATTTTTATAACATGTATTTCCAATATAATTAAGACACTCATCTGGAGGAATTGGGAGTAAAAAGATATTAAGTGTCAAATTGCCTTTTGATCGGTAAGAAACATAAAAGACACTGACTTATTTTATAAAAAACAGACATTGGGAACAAATGTTTTAGACACGAGGACAATAATTATAAATTCACGCTATAGCAGTATTTTGACAATGTTTGTACCTATCATAAATTCTGTGTAAAGAACAAGCAATAGAGAGACAATTTCCAAAATAAAATGTTAAAAGTTGGACACCAACTGGCAACTGCCCATAATTATATTTGCCGAACGCATACGCGTGTCCAAACGATGGGTACTTTCACTCAGTATACCTTTATGATCAATGTAGGCGTAGCATATAATTATATAGGGGTTAGCATTTCGACCGACTTTGCTTTGAACTCGAGACCTAGCGGTCCTATACCATGGTTCAAGCTGGCAGCTCATCTAAAATTATTTCATAAAATCATAGAAAGATACACGGGAGAAGATTGAAGATGATGCTGGGGGAGGGGGTCATTAAGCATGGTCATAAAGATTATGACGATGGCAGAAACACGTTGGAAGTTCATGGTTTAATGGTTTTTATATTAATCCATCGGAAATTGATCCGATTTCCTGGGCAAATTACCCCAAAGCGCGCCCAGGGAGAGGGGAAGGGTAGATAACTGCGAACCTGCCAATCCTACAAACTTTGCGGTTGCCTTCAAATTCTCCTTTGTCATTTATGGCCATAGTTCTTTCGCTAGTACTTCCCTTCGTAGTAAAAGGCGACCAGAAGTTGTGGATTTGTTATGAAACCTTTTAGTGATATTTCGGGTGTTGGTGGTTCGTCACCACACAAAGACACATGAGCGAAAGTAAGTGGGTTGGTGTAAAAACACCTTGGACTAATTGAAGACAATTTTTATTGGGCGGTGTATGCATATTGGAATAATTAGGGGTGGTTGCCTCACTACTTCTGTAATATAGCGTCAATGACCTGACATTATACTCAAAATTTAGTTGATTTATTTTTCGTTGCACCAATTCTATCATACGTAAATTCTTTTTGAATCTATTCTAGCTATCGTATCATTTTCTCTTAATCCAATTTGATAACAGCATCCGTTCAAATATTTGACCACTTAAAAACCTTTACTTGACCACTTAAAAACCTATATTGTAATTTCTTTCTCTCTCCCATGTCTATTTCTCTCGTTTATTATTTATTCAAGACTTAAAAGTGGCTCTTCTTTTTTATTAGCCACAACGTGTTATAATTCTTTTCAGAATTTTTGTGATTTTTAACAAAGTAGGGTCCAGCCAAAGTATTCTGTTAAGGCTTATCGATTGTTTGACACAACCAACTTTTGCAAAAGGCATTGTATCCACTACAAAAAAAAAAAATCTTACACGCATTTAAAAAATATTTGATATGTCACGAATCGCAACTTGCTTCTTTATACCTTTTTAAGAAGCAAGTTAATTACTAAAGCCCCCTCAGCCCCGCACGAAGAATTAGAGGAATAAGAATGGATGTCTCGTGATAAATCATGACAGTTGCATCGCACGGATGTCATGATGAATCTGGCTTTTAGGAAGGGTAAACCATGTTAAGTATGTTTCTCCTTGTATCAGAGGCCTCTTCCTAACATTGGGATTTGATAATTAGCAAGCAGGAAATCCTCTTTAACGACATAAACGCGACCAAATGTTCTGCTCTTGCTTATGTCGCCTTGGCAGCTGCTAAACCTCAACATTACCAGATATTTCTCAAGAAACTACCATGCCTATCATTGCACCCACCCTACATCTTTTTGGCAGCATGCCAAGATGTAAAACCGCATATTTCCTTTATTCTTTAAGCCCATCAATTTAATCAAATTCTTTTTGAAATACCTTCACAAATTCGAAGGCCTTTGACTAAATTTAGCCCGATTGATGACGTCAAATTTTGACCTGTCGGTAGTCCATCGCTGTAAAGACTGTCGACGGCTGTATCACTGATAAAACAGACTTATTTTGAACTGGTAGAATTACAGGGTCCTGATTAGCCCCCAGGTGGTCCTTTTATCACTTGCCCCGATGCCACAACTGCCTCGTTGTAAGAGACAGCGCCGTTCCGATTCATTTATAGCAGCAAGTTTGTGTTTTTTCTTCTTCCTTATCGCCCGACAGCATCTTTGCGGCTACCATAATGGAGAAAGTCACCCGCTAAAAATCGCTGTCTGTGTTCACTTGATTTTTTTTTTTTTTTTAATTTTTTTTTATCACTTCCCATGATGTAATTCATTCTGACTTCTTTTCTTTGAAAGGCATATCAAGAAAAGGTCTAGGATTCCCAGGGTTTTGATTGTTTCATGTCTTTTATATTGCTTTTTCTGACTTTAACCAGCAAATCCAGGAAAATAAAAATATTCAAAGCACTCTCGAGTTTAGACTATGATTATGACCGGACAAATGAGACTTATGGCACGTACATGTAGGCGCTAAAATTTATTGGTTATTGAGGTTTCGCTCATCTTGGAATAATATATTATCTATACAAATCCACATCATTCATTATTAGTTTCTTCTTTATTTAATAGTGTTATGCAATTTGAGCTACTTTAAGATGTTGAAGCACAAGAGAAGCAAGTTGTTTGACTCTTTGGTATCACCCATGAGGCAATAGACCCAGTGCAGCTTTCAAATTCGATGTAAAATAATTTATTTCTCAGGTGAAAACTTTTTTTGTACATCATAATGATAACAATCAACATCTTTTCTCCTCAAAATCATTGTGGTTGTTTTTTTGCTTTTTAAAACCAAAACCAAAATAAAGATTAAAATTAATCTCCGAAAGTCCAATGAGAGGAAAGAGGTGTCGAGCGTAAAGATAGTAATCTGCAGATCTTTGTGAAATCATTCGTAACATCCGAAAATGATACATTCATCACAACCGGGTTTTTTTTTCTTCTTCTTCATGGCACTCTTTCTCCATTATTTACAAGACCGTCGACTGCCCTCCAAAAGGACGTTACTGTCATTGACAATACATACAGTGTAGTGTTACGACTTTCTTTCAGGCAGCCGACAAAATATATCCCACAGTTCCGATTTGAAACCAAATAAAATGTAGATTTAGATCAATAAATAGGTTTTAAAAGTCTGTTCGGGTACTCTAAATAGACAAGTGACGTGGCGATCGACCTAAATATATCGTCTGAACATTCGAAATTTATAGATGTAAGCATACGAGGAATTACAAAATTTTAGGCTTTCCTAGTTTCGGATCTAGGTTGGATATAAAGATTCGAACTAGATTCAGGTCCGTCAACTCCAGAATGAAATATATAGGTCATATTTCTGTATCAAGTCAGAAGGACTGTGATTGAACTTTCATTCACGTATAATGGCGTAAAAAAAAAAATATTTCATTCATTCGGCGCATGGGAATCGCTAAGAACGGCTTAGAACGTAATGAAATTAAATAGATCGCTATACCAATCATGTTACTGACTGAAACATCTACAATTCTTTTGTTCTTTCAATGATTTTATCCGATTTTATTTTTACCGTAAGAACTACAGGTTTCAAAGACAAGATGGTTTTCTTTTAAATCATTTACACTTATAGCTGAAATAACCATTTACCGGACACCTGGCAGAAAGCAGTATTGGACCGACTATCCCTATGTCATTTTGATGAAAGACATTTTAGAAACATTTTTCGTTCATATAAAATCAACTGAAAATTACTATGATTACGTCACACAGTACCGCAGAAGCTGAATGTTAACTGTTCTGTGAGGCAATGCGATATATTTTACTTATTTTGACATTAATACCTCAGACATTCTGGAGTTATGATCAAAACCGGGGAAAAACCTGCCCCAAAGAAGTAATAATAACGAGGTTTACGTGGTCAAATATACCACTACCGATATCAATCTACCTACTAAAAAAGAGAAATCCTTTATTTATTTTGAAAGGCACTCCGCTCGTCGATGCAGTCTCTTAAATTATTATTCATAATTCACCTGTTATCAGTCTTGTCTTGCCGGGCTCTTCGCAAGACGAGTCTTGTTTATTCCCCTCCCCAAACTTTATAACTCCAATACTTGGTTGAAACAAAAAGAAAGGAAGCGAAGTTGACCGTTGGGAACAGGATTGACCTACTAGAAGGAAAGTGTGTCATCAATGATTACTTATATAAAAGATGAGATTCTATGACGTCAAAAGATGAAATTAGATATGGTGGTCCATGACGATGGCCAGAATTAGACCTGTGATTGTGGTCAATATTTTGTTTGCGGTTTTAGGCCAAGGTGAGCTCTTACTCCGGGGGGATTCAGCTTCTTTCTTTGAAAAGAAGAAATAACGAGATAATTGTGGGATTTATTATTATTAGAACGTGAAGATTGACGTGAATCTATTGCCGATGTGAAAATGATTATTGTTTTAACCTTTCGGATTATAACTGGTCATTTATGATTTGTTATATTTTGACGTCATCTTGCACTGTGATGTCATAATGGTTGATCCCCGTGGTAGTCAATGGGCTGCATGTTCGATAAAAGAGGAACTGACTATAATCTTTCAAGTTCTACTTTAATCTGATTGACTCATTGTTCCTCTTAACGATCAGTGTAGGTCCGTATGTCATCGTCATGTTCCTTTCCCCCGTCACCCTTTCTTTCCCTGTGACATTTTATTTATTTATTTATTTTTTTATTTTCTTCTTTCCTTCTTTCTTTCTTTCTTTCTTTCTTTCTATCGTTTATTTCTTCATCCCCTTCTTGGTTTCTTCCTTAACAAAAATCACCCTCCTCTTTTCTACAATTCGATCGGGGAGGGTAAACATGGGCACGTAAATGTGCTACTGCTGACGATCATTACCTGATATTTTGCGATTGACAATGATGCCTTGATGGCATAGTTTCCGATTGTGAGCAACAAGTGGTAGCAGACTGACTGTGCCATCAAATCGGCAACTTATAGCTGAGCGCTTGTTTTCGCTAATCGAAAACGAATAGTGGTTGATCAGTCAGTATATTACTCATCAACAAAATACTAAGACAGTGGGTTTGTGGGTCGGTGAAGGTTGCAAAAGTTTTTTCCGATAGAGGATGTCACAACCTTGACGTCAGATTCATGGACTCATACATTCTAAATATTAAATGGCTTCCCGCCAAAAAGCCGCGCAGGTTATCTAGTCATAGTGTGTGCTAATTAACTACTCTTCAGTAAAATTGAGCCCCAAGTTCCACGATTTCCTTTTGGGAAGATTCTTATAACTGATACTTTCCAGAAGCAAAGTCAGTTCACCTTTTCCAATGTACTCGGGTAGTAGCATAATTTGCTTTTGATGAGGATTCGGTAGCATAGTTTTCTATAATCAACATCGGCAAACGGAGAGTCGACTTAGTGGAGAAGATAATGACCCACACTGCTGATATTAAACCTAAACTTTCGGTATGGCCATAATTTGAAATCATACACATTCTTAACAAGACTTTAATGGTTTAATCGCAGCTAAATCATGAATTATTCACTTCATAACAATGTCTAAACTTTACTCTCTTCACTTAACGATACTAAGATCTTGAATTATGTTGACGATATGCTCTTTTTTACTCTCCCATTTAGATGATTCTTGGTGAGCTACGGGTTCGAACCGATGTCCGCCAGAAGCAGATCCAGCAGGAGAACCGCTCACCCCCATCGGTCGGGCAGCGACCCATCAGCCCTAACACCAATGGCCAAGGGGGGTTACACCCCAACCAAGCCCATCACCAGAGGAGGGCTGGACCACCACCTGTCTCGCAGAAACCATTGGGGTACGGCGCGATCGGGGCGCTGAATGGGGCTCGAACCGATAGGTCACAGATACCGACCAGCAAACCACAGGTGGACGAGGTAAGTCAAAATGCAACTTCTTCATCTTGTGATGCTCATTTTGATACAGAGAGTGTGCAATAATTAAAAACGATTACTCAACATTTGGAAACACAATATCATGGTACAGAATGATTTTCTTGTAAATATCGAAATCATGACCAAACAGTAAAATATACATTTCCTTGAACTAATGATCTCATTTTCATATTGATGTACCATCTATTATGTTATATTTTCATCTGAAATAGAATTCAAAGATTCCCTTTAAAAATTGTTCATTGTTGGTTTAATTTGAGTGATGCATTTTCGATGCTCTAATATCATACATGTATATGAACTCAGATCAAGTACTTCTGCTTTTCCTTGGTTATCTGTCATTGTTTTGGCAGTTTCTTGTTTGCCATGCTTGCATGTATTTTATTTAGTTTGTATAAGTTGCTGTGATGCACTTAGATGTCTGTTCGAGAGATTTGTTTCTGAAACCGCATTGCTTATTTCCATCACATTGTGTTGTAATCCTGAACCTGTCGCATCAAAACATAGAATTGGTGCATAGTTATTACTTGATAATTCCTCCCATTTCATGCTACATCCTATCATCTGACTAACAATTAAAAAAAAAAACTAATTTCATCATAATTATTAACCATGCTCCTGTTGACGAAGTACTCTGAATCATTGCAGAAAATAAACAAGTAAGATATACATGTAAGAAAGTATTTCATTACCGCGTAGGCCAGCGTGTTATAATCATAGCTACTTGAGAGAGATAGTGACGTCACAAGAAGTTGCTTCTGACTGGTCAGGCATTCCATGAAGCTACATATCTCACTCCAATAGAGATTGTACGTGGCATGGCGGGAGGGAACTATTTGGAGCTCCAAGATCCAACGGACCTATCTCGCGTTCGCGTCGATGTGCGTGTCACATCTAATTCTCTCAATACCCGAGAACACGAGCAGGGCTATGAAGATCAAGTTTTAACATTATACTCACACGCATAATACCATATTGTGACTGGTGAAATAACCCACATAACATCTCTCGTCCCAAACAACTGCCAGGAAACAATGACAATAAGAAACACGGCTGTCATTGAATAGTTTAATGTTCTAATCATGCTACTATTAACTCCCAAACTATCAAGCTCCTAGATGGCAGTGGTGGCGGTGGAAATACAAAAAAGTTGGCAAGCCTGATAAAACCACCTAGCCCCCTAATTCAATGATCTTCGTTTAACCCCACCCATCATTATTGTGACTACTGACATGTTTAAATAATCCATATAACTTATTTGCATTATTCCATTCAACTGAGCTAGAAATATTCGCCACAATGAGGAACGTGGCTGTTGGAGCATTCAGAGAAAAAGTTGTGTCTCAACTCAGAAACACCCTTCTGATTTCGCAAACTATCTATCATCTAGAAAATCATAAGCTGCTATTGCACTTCGGATAGTTCCAAAGCTAATGAGCGTACTAGATAGTTGCCTTACAAAAGCTTTAACACACGAAAGAAAAGAAGAAAAGAAAGAAAGAAAAGAAAAAAAAAACCCTGCAAAGATGGAAATACAGTAACAATGACAATTTACCGCTAAAATATTTGAGTACTATAACATCCAGACAGGAGGAGGGAGACATGTTGGTGAGAGGCATGTTCATTGGCCGAGAAGGAAAGAAGAACCCAGTCTTAAACCCAAGGCTATTCAAGGAAAATACATAGCTGGAGAGGTGAAAAATCATTTGATTTTATCTTTAAAGCCCCTCATCACTAGTTTGGCCAGGAGGGATTATGGCGGACCAATGGTCACCGATAAGGCAATGATATATATAGAGGGCGCAAGTAGATTTAAGTAGTGGCGTGGGGCTTTAAAATGTAAGATTCAGGTTTGTGCACCAGTTTTTGAGCACCATATTTGATTTCAGTTGGAAAGATTTAAAAAACACACAAATCAAAACAAAATGAACCGACAATTGCCACTTCATGGAATTTTAGAGAAATATATTGGAATCAATGATGGTGTGGGCAAGTGGTTTGTTGATGTCTATTCAACGTATTCCTTTTCTAAATGTTATCACTTTATATCTAGTTTTAGCTATAAGTTTTATGGTGGTCTAAATCCTATATTAGGGTTATTTTAATGTGGGTTGTGTTGTCAACGACTAGCCTCTAACCTTTTTGTGATGCCAAAAATGGTATGGTTCGTGTAATCCTTGTGACCGTGATGTCCTGGTCAGATATTGATTCATCATACCATTTTATTCCAATGTCATCTATAACACATAATTCTCACTCAAAATTATTGTTGTGTTTTACCATCAGTTCATAGTCCTTTACACATACATTAAGGACCCTTCCCTACTATATAATGTTCGTGTGTGAATTCATTCAAAAGTAACATCTGCATGGATTGCCATCTGAAACTCAAACATGCATGTTTTCATTTTCATCTAATACTGTGGGTCTGGTTAAATTGTACTGTAAACATGCATGTTTTTTTTTTTTTCGAGATATACGTTTCCATGCTTACAAATTAATGTAACAAGGATGTGAAAATGGCTCTTTAGGGGGTCAATACTATTTTCAGTGTTTGACTATTGTTAATATTCGATTTTTCATCTTTACTTCAATGGTCTAGTATAACAATTATTGTATGAATTGTTGGTCTTTAGAAGAAGAGCAATTTTCCATGCGTGATTGGATAAGTAGTAAACTTGACCTGTTTTAATTGTAAGATCTGTAAGATTTTATTGACTCTATCGACCCCCTCTCGGGGTATGAGAGTACAAACATATTAACAACATAGTATCAATATAACAATAGTATAACAATGATAAACATAATAAGATAATAATAATAAGACAAACATAAAACCTTATTGATTAAAGCTAATTTTCAACTAATTAGTTCATAGTTAGTTGACAACAGTACTATTATGCTTAATATGGTTATATGAATATGAATATTGCAAAAGTAATATTTGACCAAACACTTTGGAAACAAAATAATCTTCAGAGGTAGGCCTAAAGCCACATAATCTTTTGTGACGACTAATAAATTAGTAAAAGCAATTTTGTACAGGACTTTAGAGTGATATCAGATTCAATACTTAATGTCATCCACGTGTAGAGGAAAGGATATTTGTTGGATAACCCCGTTTAAATTTCTTTGCTTCGATCAGGAAATCATCAACGAGTTGACATACAACATGCAAGACATCGGAGCCGAGGCGTGGTGCAAAGTCTACTTCATGGAGAAACGATGTCGCCTGTCCGACTACCATATCAAGTCACCCGCCATGATCATCGATGGATACGCCTTTCAACACCCCGGCAGGTAAAAAAAAAAACCCTTCCCGCACCCTTTCAATTTGTTCCCACAGTAAAATTTGACTATTGAATTAATTTTTATCAATCAAAAACAGAAGTGATAGCAAGAAGTCAGTATTAAAAAAAATATTAGCAAAATAATTTGCAAGAAAAGCTATAGTCTATATTAATAAATATATAAAACGCATAATCTATATATAGATTGTAATAATTCCAATAACAGAATTTAGTTTAAGTATCTAATTTACCAACAAAAAGTTAATGCCATGAAGAGAAACTAAAGTTGATATGTTTCTACTTCTAAAGAATATTATTCCTTTTCTCTAGACTTGGATTCGGTGCGCTGGCAAAACCGCTTCGGGATCCAGAAACCAAGAAAGTACGCGAACACATCGGGAAGGGCGTTCAGTTAGAAATAGATAGCGAAGGAAACGTCTGGGCCACGAGACTAGGAAAGAATGAGGTCTTCGTTAAAGGGTGCTTTGAACCCGAGAACCACTGCATCTCGGCAGAAGTAGTTGCAAGCATGGGACGTCTACCTCGCAACCAAGCTATGAAAGTAAGAATATTTTCGGATTTTGAGATTCTTATTCTGATATCTTAATTTTTCTCCCTTATAATTATGTGAAGGCAATGCTTATATTTCTTGGAGTCTATAGGTCAATCCTTTGATTGATATTTTCTGTTTCTTTCAAGATAGTTTTAAAGATCCAGATGAACTAAACATTGCCAATTCTTTCATTGCTTACTCATATCATAGTCTTTTTATTTGGGGAAATATTTTCTTGTTTATTGATTAACCAACTTTGTATGAAAGGTGAGATTTAATTCAGTACTTGTATTTCGGTCCCCTTTGTAGTAATTAAAAGCCATTTTTGCAGTCTACTGAGGTATATCTCATTGCATCGAAGATGATCTAGATTTGTTCTTGTACGAGATGAAAGTGTGTCAAAGGGACTGTGCGCTAATTACCTTTCAAATCAAATTTCCTGGTATTAAGTTGACGTGTAATTTCATTACCGTTCAATGCCTACATAACCTCAATCGTTATACCTTTTGCTAATATTGCAGCCGGGCTGTGCACCAGCCTGATGCTTTTCGTCGTGTAACGCTCAGTTCAAAGTTCTACTTTAAAACTAAATTTGCATGATACAATCATGATGGCAGATGAGATGGAAAAAAGACTTATTTAATTGCTATGTAACGGTTCGTCCTTGATTTCAGATATTGCAGATGTCTTAACTGAATTTTTAAGCTAATGAAACCATGATTTCCCCCTTTTTTGCCGACTTACTATTAGGTATTCGACATTGTAGAGTACAAGGCGCAACTCGCTATCGAGGCAAAGAAGGGCAATGGTCAAATCGACCACCATCGACTGAAGAAACTGAGCATCGTTTCTCTAAGCTTCGTCAAAGATAAGGTGGAGGATTTTAACACACCCTGCTGGATTTCCTTGGTTGTCCTCCCCGCCATTAGAATGGACAATCCCAAAGGTGAGATAAGCAAATTTAGAGGCAGACTTTTCCATTTTCGGTTTAAGGGATGATGTAAACAGTATGCCAGTATCCTTATTATTTCTCTCTCTCTCTCCCTCCCTCTTCTTTCTCTTGTACACGTAACTGTGTAGAGTGTTCAAAGTTTAGCCAATTTCCATATGCAAACCATCATTAAAGATAACATTTTGACTGTAATTGATAGACAATCATTAATGTAATTTTAAGGTTCCATACTTTGACATCATTAAAGTCATCTTCTTTGTGATGAGCATTCCTGATTTTAATTATCACCAAGCTGAGTTCTCTTACCGGGGCGTGATGAATTTCAATTAACCTCTGAAATGTGTCATAGATTTCAAGGAATTTTAACCTAATCTATAAATCCACTGTTGCTGTGAAAATATGTCACGGGTATCTGTACTGTTCTTGCAGGCGCGGATCCCGGGGGGGGGGGGGG